>JBBMOJ010000518.1:0-26951 GCA_038090695.1 Sclerotinia spermophila | reverse complement strand
TAATATATAAAATAGAAATTTATATAGGGAATTTATATTGAATTTCTTTTCGTCCAGAATATTAACTTTGCCACCACAGGGGTTCTTTCCCACTGGCATCATTCTTCATCTTTATCTTACAATTTCCTTACATGTTCCTGTTCAAGGCGATACTCTACCAGTGATACACCGATCACCGTGGTTAAGTGAAGACATGTTCAGCTCCTCTACGCATCGTATTGCTTGCGTTCAGTTTACCCTTTCCGTATGATGTGGTGGAGCAAAATGATATCAAGATCCTCGAGTTATAACTCCAGTCACTGGACTGGACTGAACCACCAGATGCATTGATCTTGTAGTTTTCATTAGCAACGACCTGACCTTATCATAATGAAATTTGTTTCACAATCAAAGTTGCCTCTGGCAACTGCAAACACAAAGCATCTCGCTGGATTCAATCCCGCCCCCGAATATCCAGTTGCAAGATTACTATTGGAAAATGAAACAAGGGCCAATGGACAACCATGGATGGGCCTAGGCGTGGACCAAAAGGCTGTGCATGTATGGGATCAAGAGCAGCGCCAAACGATAAAATTCCACATTGTTAAGTCATTACGAAACATGAATAGTTTGAAAGTTGCAGCGTAACACATGTTAAAATTGACTCGATCAGGTAAGCCTGTCCTTCGCTGACCCTTCCTTGTTTCAATAAAACATCCTCCTCCATTGTACCTGTCGCCTGTTGACTTACCACTAAACGCAGTTTTCGATAGAGAATCTTCTTAATCTTGACGACCCTGTGTAGGTGCACACTCCTTAGTGTATCTTCTATCTCGAATCTTTTCAAAAATTGAAGTCAACGCACGTCAAAGTTTTCTGCTCTCCCAAGCTTCCTCTGATCAAACCTTCCTCAAGTGCTGCTCCGGTAGTCTGTCCTATCATATACAATACTCCCTTTGAGAACCCGGCGAGTCCAGTGATTATCGTCGCAAATTGATGATTGTATTCATATGACCATCTGAAGATGGAGCAAGCGCACGTATGAATAGTGTCTACCAAAAAATATTGGTAACTCCGACATATGCTGCAACTTGCTTAGTATCAAAATTTCGAGCCGAAATGCGGAGGAGGGTAGACAAATAACATAGGCATGTTGTTCCAACAGACTCTATGAACTAAAGAAGGGATTCAGTAGTAGGTCAAAGAAGGGTTCAAGGGCTTCCCGCTTCCTTGGAAGTCGGGCAGGTAGCTTTGAGGTTTTCTGTGACACCCATTGTCAAATTGAAATCAGAACAGGAGAGACAATACTCTGGTTGAATTGGTATTGCTAGTCGAAGGTTTTATATGGTATAAATTGCTGCAAGCTGCTGATTCATCAGAGTCAAAGACGGTGAACGGAGGAGAAGCGGATGTCGATCACACGCATTTACGTCCACGACGAAATTATTACCAAGATACCCACTTAAAGTGTAAAGCTTCCAAGCCTGCGTATACAATTTTTTGAAGCTCTCTTCAATGGCAGTGACAACAACAAGTTGTTAACCTTTAGCCACTAAATCGAAAGGACTCAACTACTCGTTTAGCCCCACCTTGCAAATTCGATCGCAGAACAAAGACATCAAGGCCGCCACATATCTTCATATTCAAGGAACTCTCCGCATGGTTCAAAGATGGTTTTTGCACACCATCAATCAGTCAATGTACTGTTGTACAATAAATATGATTTTCGGTAACCATCAGCCACAAATGCAGCCACATATCAAGCGAACTCATTCAAGTGGATAAAATCAACCACATTCATGCAAAACTGCCAACTTCTTAACAGCTTTGTGCCAAATGTGAAATTCAAGTTCGAGGGAATCAAACACACCTTTGAGGGCTGAGGTATGGTCCAATCCCTAAATACAAATAATAAAAGATTTGATACACAAATTAGTATGTACATCGCCTGCTTCATAGTTAACATCTTTTTCTGTTATATCACATGTTATCCTTCTTTACTGTGATTCAAAATCTAAAGTATGAGATATTCTCTTCACTATCAAGTTCCAAACTAGACTGAATGTGGTTTGAAAATCTTCACCAATAAACTTTGGGGATATTTCTTGGCTTACGGAATTACCAGATATCCAAACAACGAATAAGCCTTTCTAGCAGGCACACTGATCATCGTGCGTTACCACCCACATCTCATTTGATTTTCTTATAGGGCAATGACTGAAATTAACATCCGGAGCAAAGAAGCCGTGTCGTTTCATCTCATGTACCTTTGTCAAAACGCCACAACCGTATAGTCAGGAGAATTCTCCGCAGATAAATATGCATACTATTTCGGTACTTCGAATATTCTTGCTGATGGGTCGGTATCTCACAAACACTCATGAATTTTTTAGTTCCTTGATTTCTGATGTGCATCTACCACTCTTGCATTTACCTATGAATCACAAGTCCAAGGGAAAAGAAAAGTAACATGCTGAGCGGAGAACTTGATCCGGGCTTCAAGAAAACCCTTGGAAGTAGATTCAGGATTGGATAAGAGTATGGCATGGGCGTAAGTACGCCACGGTAGGCTGCATGTTACGAGTGAGTTGACCTGTGTTTCTTTGCTTCTGCTCACTAAAGTGGTGTGATGAGTGCGGAGATGTAAATATGGGCATTATATCATCCCCTCACTTCCTTCTTCCTTCTTAAATCACAAAGAGTCAAGCAGCTTCTAAATACCATAACTTAAAAAATCAACTACCACTGCATATACAATCACGAAACCAATCTCCAAAACATCGCAAAAATGCACGGAACCGATATCTTAGCCTTGATCCTTCGCATTGGCCAATTTGCTTTCAGTACTATCGTCGTCGGTATTACCAGTTCACATCTTCACTCAGCTAGATCTGAGCCGGGATGGTCTAAGAAACGATTCATCTACACCGATGTTGTTGCTGCTCTAGGGCTATTCTTCTCTTTATTCTTTCTGATGCCGTTCACTTGGAACTTCATTCACTGGCCGATCGATTTCTTGATGTTTGTCATGTATATGATTTCGTTTGGGTTGCTTGCTGATGTATGTCATATCTCTATATTCCATTCCTTCCTCCTCTTATTTCCACTCCCCAATCACCTCTCTCGCATGAGAAGATGAAGCATGCATATATATGTACACACAAATAAATTTAACGACTGAATATAGTTCATCACGCCACTCCACTGTGGCAGCATATTCAACTGGTACGGCGAACACGGTTCTTCCACTTGTGCGAAATGGAAATCGAACGTTGCTTTTACATTCCTGGCTTCAATTTTCTTCCTCGGTTCTTTCCTACTTGTACGTTCTCCTCCTTTTTCCCTACATTCCATCTTTTCCCCATCTTCCGCTCATTCCTAGTCATTGATCAATCCCAACCACACCCTCCTTCTACCCACCTCTCCGCTCTAGCACAATACTGACATACCAACACAAAGGGAACATACGTCCATTACCGCAACCGCCACACAGTCGTTACCGACCAACCAGCCAACGGGCAACAAAGCAACGGTCTCGCTGGTGCTCGCAAGAAGTGGTATCGATCTCGTGCCGAGCCATCGCATCTTTGATTTCTGTGCGGCGGTCTCTGCTGCTTGATATCGGGGTTTGATGCGATGTGATACAATTTCAATACCGAATTTGATGTAAGGTGTGATGTTGTTAGTTTTCGGATGAATGTTGGTATTTTTGAAGCGGGATTAGGCGATTGTGGGATGAAAGAGTGGTGGGAAGTAATAATAGCATGAGATGATGAGGCGGGATAGGATATGATATGAACGATACCCCTTTCCGTTATTTCCCCTTCTTTCTCTCTTTTTTCCTGTATCTTTTTTGCTCTTTAGTCAATCTTTACTTTCATTAATATGCAGGCAGGCAGGCGAGCTGTATGTCTGACACGGTACAGCACGATGGGAAACTAATGAGGATGAACAAATGGTTTCATCAAGTTTTTTCCTTGGATATTGTCTTGTACGCTTACTTAGGTATTTCGTGTGCAGGTCTTCTCTTAATATGGATTTATGAAGGCGAATAATTAATCAATACATGCATAAATACTCTCTGCACCATGTTCACATTAAGAAAATGATGTATTGTGATATATTCCGCAAATCTTCAATCGATATAATTTCAAAAAGCACTTCTAAATTTCGTTCTTGTGTCTCTGGGTTATTCATACATATTTCCATTTCCACCATTCACCCACTCACTCACTCGATTTCCACTCATGACGCTTATATTTGATGACTCCTTCAACTCCCGACTCCAGTTCCAACCCTCTATTCTCTTCCCCATACATACATGCATCATAGCTCATCCTTTCCACCCCCCGCAACAGGCGTCTCAGGCCTTCCACTATCTTTTCCCAAATCCACTCCATTCTTCTTCCTCCACTTCTCCCATAGAGCCCAGAATTCCTTCTCCATCCCCTTCTCCATCTGATCGGGCAACACAACCGTGTATTCCACAACCAAGTTTCCGAATTGTGTATCATGATAAACACTATCACCATCCTCGTGCCATTTTGGCATTCCTTCTCCTTTCACATGTTCTACATGGCCTGGTTGAACAGCTTGCCCTCTTTCGCGAGAAAGTTGCACGATGTGTCCGTCTAAGTGTGTGAGATTTCGCGTCCATGATCCCATCCATGCTTCTCTCAATGAAAGGATTTCGCGCCAATATAAATCATCACCCTTACGACGGAAGAATGTGCCGTCGACTTTTAATTCGTTGTCTTCTTCTAGATTCGCTTCTTTCTCTACTAAAGTAACGTGGAGATCGCCGGCAACCCAGTCGGGAGATTCATCAGCTTCGTTTTCATAATTTATTGTTTGGCCCTTGGGGGCTCCGCGCTCGACAACTAGTTGATGGGTTTGGACTTTGCGAACGACGCGGGAACCAGAACAGACAGGACATTTATGTTTGATTGTTTGTCCTTTGCCGTCGCAGTGATCGCATTTTACTTGTACTTGTTGGAAGATTCCAGGCGCGAGTTGATGTTTCTTTATTTGGACTCCGTGGCCGTGACATACATTACAGGTATCGACTTCACCATCCGCAGACCCAGATCCTTCGCATTCCTCACATATCATTTGTTTCTCGAGTTGAAATTCGGTGGTGTGTCCATTGTAGAAATCGCGGAGGGGTAGTCCTACTCGTACTTCCATATCCGGTCCTTTTCGTTGTCCATGGCCGCCGCCGAAATGTCCTCCTCCACCGAAGAATCTGGAGAAGAGATCGAATGGGTCGTGGTGGCCTCCACCTTGACCTCCTTGTTGTCTTTGCTTTAATCCTTCGTGTCCATATTGATCATATATTTGGCGAGTTTCTGCCACCGAGAGAGCTTCGTAGGCTTCGGCGATTTCAACAAACTTTTGTTTAGCTGTTTCGTCTCCTCTGTGTATGATGTTAGCTAGACTGTCAGTTGGACACAATGAGTGATACATACGGATTCTTATCAGGGTGGTACTTCTTGCTCAAAGTCCTGTATGCGCGCTTGATATCTCTTTCTGAAGCTTGCTTGTCTATACCAAGAAGCTATTACAAAATTAGCATTTATTCTAAGCCCTTCAATTTTCAGATTGGCAATGATCCCAAAGCCTGCATAGACAGAACAACATACCTGGTAAAAGTCCTCTGCACAAACGGCCAATTGCAGTATGCACAAGAACAAAAGGGTAAATGGTAGCCACATCTTTGCGTCAGATGTCCGCTCACGAGGAGCTAGATACTTCCTTTAAACGAATTGAAATGTACAAACTAGAAGAAACCATGCGTATGGAATTGTAGAAGATCTAGAGAAATTCTGGTTGTAAAACAAGGGAATCTATTGCACAATGTAAAAGGACGTTAAGGTTAATTTCTATGTATTGGATTAGATTTACAAAGAACATTGAAAAAGATACCAAGCTGGCCTTATTGATAGCATCGATAAGGGATTGCAGGGGTGGATGCGATTGGATACGGTAACCTTTAGCGTCACTTGGTGCTATACGAGTGGCTAGTAACGGGTAGTTGTCGGTATCTCAAGTTTGGTGACTGCAGTTGAACAATTACTATTGTCATTATGAATTCTCAGACGTGTTCATATATAGCAAGTTCATCTCGAGCATTCAACGCTTAACAAGTAGAATCTTTTCCAGACATCAGCGCAAGATTAAGATTGAAAATTTTCAATTCCTAAAAGCGCAATATGTTTCTAGATCTGGCTTACTGCTTAGCCTTCCAGACTTTCAGAGTACTGACGAAGTCAAAGACTGAACATTTTGCATTATTGAGGAAGCAAATGCAGGAGTGGGGACTATCGCTATAGCGTTACCAAATGACCTGGAGATGTAACACAAGATCCGTGAAAAATAGATATTCTTTGCAACTAGCCGATGAAAGATTTCAGAGAGCGATCGACTTGATGGATATGCTAGTGCTGTTCTAGAAGGAGATTGCAAAGTCTTGAGAGATTAGTGGAGAGAATACTCAAGATGCTTTATGATATGGTCAGCATCAGCAGCAGAGCCTCTATCTCGATATCTAGTGTAAAGAAATAACAATGAGGCAAGGTGCGATGATCACCGTCGTGTGTGTTGAAGTAACTTAGAGGAGTCCTCCCTCCAGAGGACTCCAGACTGTCCAGTTTGAAGGCCTAGGTTGCTGTTCCAAAGTATATAGCATATGATACCAAGAAAGTTCACAGAGTCTTGTATGCGTACTCAATTTCGATACATACATATTTCGCAAATCTCTTAGCCAAACTCCTTCGATGCTTCATTCTTCCATTCTACCCCATATTATCCAATTGGTCAGGTCTAACAACATACCAAACCAATCCGCCAGCGTGGCTATGGTTCCTGATGACCCTCAACCAGGCCAATTAAATCCCTGTCCTTGATCGCAGATCTGGTTTTGATCCTTGTGATAATGTGACGTCAGATCTCAGATTCATCATTCCTGTCGCCTCTGCATATATAAACATATGTGTATTCCACAGAGAGCATATCAATTCTCATCACTATCAAAAAGTATAATTTTGAATCAAACGGTCAATTTATTCCTAAAGACAGCAAATCAACAAGCGAAAGAAGAAGAAGAAAGAAACAGAAAACAACATGCCTATCAACGATAAATCAGGAGTCTCGGGTGGTGTTACTTGGGTTACTAGTACTATTGGGTATGTTTGTTCATCTCATTCTCTCCATCTCGCTTCTCTCCTTTCCCTCCTCTCTCACATTTGTATTCCGTCCGCCCCTTCTTCCCTTTCTCCCCCCTCTCCCCCTTCTCCCCCTTCTCAATACAATCTCCTCGCCATCACCCCACTGCCTTAACATTTCTTTCCCACAAAAAGATTGACAGACTAACAAATCTCAACAAGCAATGGTGTCTCAGGCGTCACAAACACCGTAGGAGGTGTTGTCGGGGCTGTTGGAAGAGGGTTGGGAGAAACTGTTAACGGAGTCACTGGAAATGCAGGTTTGTTACTCTTTCCCTTTTCCTTGCTATTCACCAAATCCTTTCTTATATCCCTCCTTTTACTTACCTCGCCTGCCTTTCTCACGTAAATCGAACAAGGAACAACGTGAGAAAGATGACAAAAGGAGGAAACCAGGAGGAGACGAACAGCAGCTGACAAATATGTATTAGGTAAACCAGTAGGCGATGGGATCAAAGATGTAGGAGAGGGTATTGAAGGTGGAGCAGCACGTGTAGCGAAGGGAGTTAAGAATGCGGGGGAGGGCCAACATGGGCCTTTGAGATGAGGAGCCTATCTTTGGGTTTGAGGCTTAGTAGGATGTGTGGGGATTGCATATGATACCAATTGCTTTTTCTTTAAATGGATCGTTTGTCTAGAAATGCATGACAAATTTGTTGTTTAATGTGGTTCTTCTCGCTCTACGTATGTCACGTCGCGAATGAAAGTGGTGCTATACCATTGCCCCATAATTCCTGGAAATTATATGATCCATATACCCATCTCAAGTCATGTTCACCGTATGAACATTATCGAAGGAAGAATACACGCTCGTTCATTACCATTTGTTGTAGTATATGGATGAACAGACGATTGAAGGAGATAAGCAAACTATCAAGTCTCCTCCCACCAATATTTACCAGCGCGGTACAAAGGTAAAAGCAGTTCCCGAAATTGACAATATACATCTTTCTGCTACGAAAGATGAATGATATAGACTTCCACCAGAGCTCTGACTTAAGCCCACCTGCATCCCCAAATTAGCAAAAATTTCCCCATCGTTGATCGCCAAGCATCTTATCATCACCCCTGTCATTTCTGAGCTTATCGTTATCAAAGTTTCGTGAATAGGAGGGAAAACAAAGTATCGGCAATTTAGAATAACGAGAAAATTGTGTTTGTGGTTGGGTGAAGTGAGATTACAATAAGGATGGAGAAGATGCCAAGGAGATGACCGCTGATGTGTGATTTCTGATAGGTTTCCGAGGGGATGGTCTGTTGGTTGAACGATAAGGAATGGAGGGTCTTGGGATTAGATCGGATGCCTGAGATGGGATGGAATACTAAATACTTAAGAAAGTCCTCTTCCTCATACAGGATCTGTTAATTCCCAATTATATCTTCCAGGAGCGTAGAATCCTCACACCCAACCTAAATAGATCACATCAAGCCAGCACCATGAGTGCCCCCATCTTCAACTCCTCCATCCCCAACGGCGGAAACCCCGAACTCGTAGACGTCAACGTCCAATATTCCGGTTTCGAATTCCACTACATATACCTAATATTCTGCGGATTTATTGTCTGGCTCATCATCCCCGGCATTGGACTTCTCTACGGTGGACTCGCGCGGCGAAAATCCGCACTGACCTTGTTATTCCAATCACTTCTCGTCGCGGCAGTAACGACTTTCCAGTGGATATTCTGGGGATACTCACTTGCGTATTCGCGGACCGCTGGACCTTTTATTGGCGATATGGCGAATTTCGGATTGAAGAATGTAATGGCGGCTCCGTCACCGGGTAGTGCTGTGATTCCGGAAATCGTGTTTTGTTTGTATCAGTTGCTTTTTTGTGCATGTACCGTGCAGATCGTGGTGGGTGGTGCGTTTGAAAGAGGGAGAATTGTACCGAGTTTGGTGTTTGGGTTTTGGTGGGCAACGATTGTTTATTGTCCGATTGCTTGTTGGACTTGGAATTCTAATGGTTGGTTGTATAATGTAAGTTATTCGTCGCTTGTTCATTTCTTTTGGGGAAATCACAGAAGCTGACTGAAAAACTAGCTTCCTTCTTTAGATTTTGCTGGTGGTGGACCAGTTCATATTGCATCTGGATGGTCTGCATTGGCATATGCTCTGGTACTGGGAAAACGCAAGCACACTGGCGAGAAATCTCATGGAAGGCCACATAACACCACTCTCGTATTCTTAGGTACAGTCATAATTTGGTTTGGATGGTTTGGGTTCAATGGAGGCAGTGCTCTGAATGCTTCCATGAGATCCATGCTTGCTGCATTCAATACCAATACTGCTGCATGCACTGGAATGCTTGGATGGGTACTTGTCGACTATGTCAAACATGGTGGTCGTTTCAGTCTCGTAGGAGCTTGTGAAGGGGCCATTGCTGGACTTGTAGGAATCACTCCTGCTGCAGGTTATGTTTCCGTTTGGTTGGCTGCTGCCATCGGCTTCATAACTGCAGTAGTTTGCGCACTGCTACAGAATGTAAATGATTGGCTTCATATTGATGAAGGAATGGACGTCTTCAAGCTTCACGGTATCGGTGGCATGGTGGGAAGCTTTTTGACCGGAATATTTGCTACATCCTCTAGTATGTGTTTTCCTTACCCTTAATATCACAGTGTCCATACTAACTCAAGAACAGTCAGTATGCTTGACGGAGTAACTTCCGCTCCGGGTGGTATCGATGGTAATGGAATCCAAGTCGGTAAACAATTCGCAGAGATCACCGCGATATCGGCTTACTCGTTCCTGGTATCTTGCGCTCTTCTCTACATCCTGAAATTTATTCCGGGAATGCACTTGCGGGTAACAGAAGAGGCTGAAATCCAAGGCTTGGATATTGATCAGTTCTTCGATGAGCAAATTGGTGACTGGGCAATATTCGATGAATTGGATCAAAGAAAAATGTTGTTGGAGGCAAGCTCGCCCGGAACCCCACAAGTCCAAGAAGTACAAGATCAGACAGAACAAACCAAGAAGGTTTAGAACATTGGCGAAGGATTGTATATGTCACTCTATCCCATTAATCACAGGAGAGCACCTATTTCAGTAATTTTGTTCTCGTGGTGTTTCACTATTGACATGTGACGTTGCAGGAGAGTGATATCAACGCATCGATGACTTTATCACTCACCATATTGACGGTGTTGACTCTGTAAACACATCGGGCAGAAAGACATGACAATTTCCTTGTGCTCATCATGTGGATTGTACTTCCCACAAACTTTGTGCACAAGTACTTTTCCTTTCCTCAAAGACTATAAACACAATTGGAAGGAAAGTCCACGCCGTTGATATTGTATACCATACTAAATTCCATGTAGCCGAGCATTTGCCAGATACAAAGCAGACCTTTCGAAATAGGTATGGATTTTGATGCCCGAGATCCCGGGCGCTTAAGGATTTGAAAAGTTTGAATAGCACGAGCTGAGACTGTATTAGAGTCGATAATTGAGGTTAATCCCATAAGGTACGACATCTTTCTGATCATACCTAGAACGTAATCAGGTTGCGTCGCCGTGAAATTTGGCTTGATGTCCCATTTATGATTCTTGGATCTCCACATTGGTTCATGAGGCTGGTAACAGATTGTTATCTTCACGTTATCGATATTAACGGAACGCGTTTGAAGAGAACAATAATGGGGTTCAAATTTAAAGATTTGGTTAACACGTGCTCCACCACCCAAAAATAGATTTTCTTCTTCATTGAAGTAAGAATTTATTTATTAGATTGTTGCTTGAGAAATGGGGGTAGGAATGGTTCGTGTTTGTGCTTCGGGTGCGTGCATGAAAGTTCAAGATCCGCTAGTGCTACCATCTCGAGCTATTGTAGGCGTGCCGGGGTTTAACGACACCAACACACGTGGACTCAAGCGCAGAATCTTTCAAGAAACCAGACTTCAAGATTTCTTCAATATGTATGTGACTCCTTCCACCCACTCGGTATTGGGACGCTATTGACAAAAATTCTGCTACGGGGCGAGCCTGCCTTCTTTCGATTGTGAGGGATCGCCCAGGATCAAATTCAATGCAGCGAACATTCCCGCCTGCCAATCACTTCCTGGAGTGTTCCCATCCAAGTATTTCACGGATCGTAGAAGCATACCGGGCCATCTTCCAGAACTCTTCCATTGAAGCAAGGTCTCGCAATGCATGATATCTGGTTGGTCGATTAGATCCAGAGAAATATGACTGAACTTAACCCCCATGCTATTTGCCATCTGGTAACCTACAGATCTTGAGATGAGCGACAAGGGAAAACGACAGAAGAGTCCTTAGTGGGATGAAATGACAGAGCACAGACGACTTTGAATATTTTGCTCGGCGTTTGCTCTTTCCAGATGTATAAAGTCTGGCGTTACCTTTAACTGTTATACCAATTTTCAACATCATCCTCATCATCTTCATCTTCCACTATTTTCTCTCGAATTATCTCTTTCCGTTGCTCAAAGCCATTACAAACATTGAAATGGCTATCTTCAAAGTCACTCCCTTGCTTTTGGCTGCTGCCGCAAGCTATTTCTCCATTGGAGCTTTTGCCGCGGTATCAAACACTTCTTCCTCCGTAAATATCAACAATGTTACATACAAGAATGTTGAACACGTCGAGAGAGATGTGGTCGTGATTGGTGGAGGATCCTCTGGAACTTATGCTGCGATTGGTCTCCTCGACGCAGGCAAGACTGTGGCAGTCATTGACAATCAAGATCGTATGGGAGGCCATACAAACACCTATACTGATCCCACAACTGGTGTATCAGACGATTATGGCGTAATCATCTTCCACAATATCGAGCTTGTCAAAAAATATGCTGCACGTCTTAACGTCACTTTGGCAACGGCCGATACAACAGAATATGTCCAATCAAGTGTATATACCGATTTCCGAACCGGTCTTGAGAACTCTACTTACACAACCGCTGACTTTACTACTGGTCTCATGCTCTATATGGAGCAACTTGCGAAATATCCTTATCTTGAAGATGGCTTTGAGTTGCCAAGCCCAGTGCCAGAAGATCTCCTGCTCACTTTTGGGGAGTTCGCAATCAAATACAATTTCGGCGACGAGTTCCTTGGATTCATGTTCAACTTTGCTCAAGGTCTCGGGGATTTATTGTCCAAGCCTACTTTATACGTTCTTAAAAACTTTGGCACGGGTGTTATCGAATGTTTTACCACTGGCTTCTTGGCAACCGCTGCACAAGACAATAGCTTACTCTACGAATCGGCACAAGAGATTATCGGTGATGACAGCGTGTTTCTGAGCGCAAAAATTGTTGCAGTCAACCGCAGTGGTAATGGCGCCCAAGTTCTCATCAGCACTCCTTCCGGCTACAAGTTCATTGATGCCCGGAAATTGGTTTTCAGCATTACACCTCAGATCAACAATCTTGCAGGATGGGATCTCAGCAGGTCAGAGAAAACCCTTTTCTCTCAATTCAACAACTCTGGATATTACGTTGGTGTCTTTGGCAATACTGGTCTTCCAACCGGTATCTCTGTTGTCAATGTCGCTGACAATACCACCTACGGATTTCCACCTCTTCCAGCTGCTTACGCCATCAGCTCTACTGCCATCCCAGATGTTTTCAATCTTTACTACGGTTCCGCCACTACTCTCACCGACGACGAAGTCCGTGCCGCCATGTATGCCGAGCTCAACAGACTCCAAATCTCTGGTATGACTGAGAGCACTCCAGAACTCCTCGCATACAGCAGACATACACCATTTGAATTGTGGGTTCCAGCTGAAGCTATCGCGGCTGGTTTCTACAGTGATTTGTATGCGCTTCAAGGACAACGAAATACTTTCTATACAGGAGCTGCTTTCCATGTCCAGGATTCAACTATGTTGTGGCAATTTACTGAAGCATTGCTTTCTGACATTACTGCTAGCTTGGCATGAATGGTTTATTTTTGAGAAAAAAGCTTTTCTGTACATACTTTTAATGAAAATTTCACAACGGATGAATGCATGATAGATGGAAGGGACGAGGGTAATACATATGTACATAGCATAGATTATCAAAATGAAGCACATTGTATCTAACATGGTATTTCGAAAGACTGTGAGATTTAAACTTGGTACATTGTAAAGTGATTTGAAGATTCCCATCCCGACAGTTTACCTGAGAATTGTATCAATTCAATGTTGGCGTGTTCGCGACAAAGGTATACAAATATCTCGTCCCGTCGCCTTCAGCAGTATCTAAGAGCCACAGTCAATCAAATCACCATTATCATCACAATTAACATTATTCTTCTTTAGAATTCCAGTATCTGTCTACCTCCATCTTCATTCCAACATGTACCTACAGCCCCACTCCCCGATTGGATTCCATCGTTGATACTTCTTCAACAACAACTGAGCCATCCAGTTATAGCACATCCCACCTATGACCTATACATCCCACCAAATTCGCATTCGGTTATGCATCTTTCGTCACCTATTTAATTTGCGAATTGTCCTGGTTATTGATATTCCTACTGGTACCGGACCATAACTCGGTTTTATGGACGTAGGTGTATGGGTTCGGTATGGGTATGTTCTGGGTTCTTTCCGTGTTGCTAGTGCTGGATTGTGTAGGGGTACAGAATGCTTCAATCTCTGGCTATGGTGAAAAATAGGAGATGAGCTATAAGACCGGAAGTTTATGAGTAATAGTGATAAAGAGTACGACGAGGAGAGTGGAAAAAGGGAAAGGAAAAAGGATCACGTGTGTGTCAGATGAATGACTTCAATTCGTGATGGTCTGTGCACACCACCTTGTCAGCTGCATTCGCGTCAACATACCACAAGGTATGCTGATGGTACCAAATTGATGTAGGAACACAGTACTCACGATTTTGTATGGAATCAAGTGCAAGTCATATCTAGGGCTAATTGGAGTTGCGATTGGATTCTCTTGGCTCCTCTCGAATCACTTGCCACTGTCCTGATCACATCAGACAAATTATATCCTTCCCCATCCACTACTTCAAATCCTCGGTGCTCGTTGCCATTGCGAGCAAGTTCTCCCAATCCTTGATATACTGTCTGGTCTTCTCAAAAAGATCCGTTCCATATCCATCCCACATCTGCTTATGGCTCGGTACTACAATATTTGGTTGCAAACACTCGATCTTATCAACAGCTTTTATCCACTCCGCTCTTAATTCCGCGGTATTGATCTCAACAAGATATTGAAAACATTCTCCATACACGGCATTACCAGTTACCACAAGCTCTAGATATGGTACATGTGACACAGTCCTTTTATATGTATCATACTGTTCGACTTCGACAGCCTGAAGGAAATGGCCCTCAAAATGAAATTTCCATGGGGTGGCAACGGCTGGATTCTGGGTGGGGATCTGGTTCGGGAATCTAGCAGACCAGAACTCGACAAATCCTGCATAACTCAGTTGTTGGGCCACATGTGCGATAGTTCGCTCGGTGGCTACAGCGATCACGCCAGGGAAATGTTGCGGGAGGATTGGAATGCCAAAAAAAATTGGTCGCCGTGTCCATGAGTAAGGTAGATATGAGTGAGGGTTTTGTTGCCAATGATAGCAGACACCCATTCTGCTGGTGCATGCGAAGTCTCGATGTTGATGAGAGCATCAACGAGCACGGCGGTTGAGTGGCCGTCTAGGAGTGTAGAATAAGTGGGAGAGATGGTGTAGTTATGAGGCGGGTCAACGACGGGAAGCTCGGGAGCGTGGAAGAATTCCCACGAGAGTGGCGTTGAAAGATGCCCGATTTATAGTAACGAGACTCAGACTCATTGAAGCAAGGATGCAAGTGAGTACTGACTTAGAAATCATCGATGTAATGATTCACTGCTCTACTTGTAGGTGAACTTCGATTTGGATTGAACTTGATCTGATATATTGAGACAGCCTCTCATATACATTTCTATATGTCTCAAGGGAGAATTCATAGATTTCGACTCTATCCAAAACACCGTTCTACCTTTGTCCTATCCTGATCCATTAACTCCGCCCAACCAGAAGCCACCATTACAGATCATACGAAGATAGACAGAAGACTTCAATTTATTCATCCAATATATGTTCAATAAACATTCATTTTGGTTCTCCATGCAATGAAAATCTTCTCAAGCGAGCTTACATGTCAGGAATTATCAAAATTTGTAAGCTATACAAAATAATTGTGCCCGCAGTGTGAATAGTAATCACGGGAACATCAGAATGCAATTACCTCTTTCGGCATAGATGCTTTCGTATCACATTAAAAATTTACGCGGAAACCCTGACTTGACTTCATTCGTCAATCTTTCATGTTGTTTTTATTTTCCGCTTTTTCTTACAGGGCATTTGAATCTATAAAAAAACGAAGAATTATAGCTGGTGTTCTCACGGTAGCGAAACTAACGCTTTTCCTTTTTGCATGCGAGAACTCGATTCACTTACGACGCTCCTTGCCTCGACTTTGTTCTTCTTCATCATAATATTGTTGACTGATACTGTACATTGAACATCGCCTTTATGATACTGAGGTGTCAATCCGCCATGGACAGTCTGAGTGCGAGGAACATCTCGCAAAAACCGATAGTCTAAATGAAATCGTTCGTATAGGATACTTTATACCGAGTTCATGGATTGTGGCATGCATATATTTGTTCCTCTCCATATATGAATACACTCTTGCAAGCGGAAACTAAGCAAACATTTCGAGTTGCTAGGCTCTTCGATGTGTTATGTAGTCAAACTTTGGAACAGTAATAAGTCTCACTGTCTGCCATCATGATTAGTTGAGCAAGGAGAATAAAATCATTATTCTGAGTTACGTAAGTATTCAATTCTAAAATTTGTGAGCCCCAGGAGGTGTTCAGCAGATGTTTACATAAGTCTTGCGGGTTTCATTCTCTTTCGCTTAGTCTCCCTTTCGGTATCACGAGCTTGCGCGAGCTAAAGTGCAGCTACAAATTATACGAGGACCACAACCTCCTGATGCCGCCATCTTCTCGTCTTGCAGTCTTTCAGGAAAGGGTTTTTATCCGCTGCTGGAATAATGTGCGTCTATCCGATGGAATGTGCCTAAGAACTCGAGAGGGTCCATGAAGTTTCTGGTGGTGAGTTAGTTGTGGTGACACGAAAACGCATTTATCCGCGTTCCTCGTGGAAAACCTAAGAAAGCACCCTCCATGTTGTCTCTAAGCTAAGAATGTGACATCACTTCAAGCTCAACATCTTTCTTATTTACGAACATCAGCATCTCACCCATACCTTTCCATAGTACGATAAAGTTCTCACAAAGTAGAGGGTTGTACAGGGGCGTGATGAAAGTCCACGAAAGTCTCAACTACTTAGGCATTATCAGACTAGGGCATGTTTATCTTCCAAGAACCAACTTCTACAGTTTACAAAGATGTTCTCCAGTGGGGAAAGCTCTGCAATTAGCCATTTGACCTCGAGAATGGCCGAGAGTTTGCTTTCGAATCATGCGTTTAGCTTGAGAGGACAAGCCGCTAGATCAAACAACCCATCCATTCTCATAATAAACTGATAGAATGACGGTTAGTAGATCATCATGTTCATGAATCATCCTACGCTCATGTAAATGGATGAAGATGAAGAAAATTCAAAGTTAACCATAAAAGGGTTCGCCCAGAATCTCAATTTTCCTCTCCTTCTTTCATTCATCAAATACACCTTGAACTTTGAGAACATTGTCCGACAGTTATTAGAAACACTCAAATCGGCACTGTCAGCTGAACATTGGGGCCAAGTTGTATCTTCAAGCATATTCATTCAAACACAGCCGAAATTTTAGCTCAACATCAACTAGGACATCAATACAAGCGTACTCCAAACTCATCCCAATTTTGACCATGAATCCCTACCATGTACACATTTATCCCTACTGTCCGCGAATTTCCCCAAGAGGCCATCTGACACCCACCGACATCCGCGATCACTTCGCATTTCCTCATAATCGACTTCCTTCACTTAGAAGCGTATATGGTAATAATCTGTCGAATGAAGCTATGCGAAGACATCCCATGAATGCTGGTAGACCGATGGAGCCAGATGCGAGAATGAGTGGCCCTTATGCTTGCCCTTATGTTCGATATGTTACTTGTCGGAGAATGGGATGGGGTATCTAGTGGTTACAGGGTCGTGAAGCTAAGGTGTGAGATACAAGTGATGGTGGAGGATGAATAATAGCCCGAGAATAGAAGCGATGCCTGGCAGGGGTATATATGAGCATGGTTTCACACGAAGAATTTCGACAACCAAGAGATATAGATATAAGATTAGTAGTAATCGTTATTTATTATCATTGTTTGTGTAAGAGTGTGCAAAAGATAAATGTTGCTGCTCAATGTAGATAGTTGAGACAGCATTTGTACTCGGATATCCTGAATTGTTGCAGACTCATGAAGTGATACCACAGACCCGCCTCTCCTATAATACATAAGCCCCACCTCCTGCTTACTTCAAGTGGATGTGAATACTTCAACATAAGTATGAGTTCCCTGAAGCATTGAGCAAGTGGCAATGGCGTAGAAAAAATGATGAATTAGGCTTTGAAAACGTAGAAGTAGTCGAAAGTCCCGCAGAATGGAGGATTGAGAGTTACCAGGAATATGTGGATAACATGCTTGATCTGCCGGCAAAGAAAGGCCCTAACAATTTTCAACAACGCTTTCAACACTAAAGCGTATTACTCCCTCAACAGTAAGGCGTGCTTCGTTGCTGTCTATAGTCTTTGTCATTGAATGTCGACAAAGCCACTGCAAATAAGATGACACGAAATGTCTGAGGCACGCTTGAAGAGAGTTAAATTTGATTGGATAAAGCACCAGGGCAGGAGTCATACGTTCCGTTTGTGCAAGCTAATTGGTAGGCACACTATCATTGTCTGCGGCACAGGTTCCACCGCCCTCCGATTCACGTAAAGCCTTTCGCTTCCAGGTTGCTCCACTGGCTCCAGATTTCGTAGTGGCGGAAGCTTGAGGTAATCTTCACGGAATTTGAATCGACTACGATCCAAGGGCATATCTTTTTCGAGTTCGCGATAGTAATCGAATGCTCCGGCTGGATGGAGATATATCCCGTTATGACCTTCTTTATGGTGTTTGCCCGGATACTTTGATAAGCTCTCTAAGGGACAGAGAACAGGTACAATATCGCACTCACATCCTGATATAGGTCGTGATGCAGAATATTTAAAACAGATCAGACACTTCGCGGCTTCTCGATTTTCGCAAGCCATCTCAATGGGTAATGGATGATGCTGTTTGATGATATTGGTAGTAGTTTTGGGTATGCAATAATAGAGAAATTCGTTACGTAAGATCCTGTTGGTATTTGAATACGTGATGCGTAGAAGTATTGGAAGTTTGAATTGTATCTATAATGCTGTGTACTGTATTTATATTCTGGAGGGTTGTAGAAATTTCATATTTATATCAAAGTGGTTGTGCAAGTCCACTGAAGGAAAGAGCTATTGCGATAGTAGAAATGATAGGAAAGAGGCATCATGATAGAAGTGATGAATTGTGATAGGAGAGTCATTTCCTCGATAGTCGAACACTTCCTCTAATAACTATATATACTCGAGTTTCTCCTTCCACAACAATATTTTCATACACCATCAGACATCTAACCAACCATCATAAGCTACATTCAAAGCAAATTTGTGAAGACAACAGGGTAACTCTTGGGGTGGGTCGAAGCCTTCATATTCATACTCCCCCGAGGAATATCCGACAATAGTACTAGCTCTTCAAAGAAACTGTGAAGTATTCTTACTTGATCAGCTCCATTTCAAAATCACAAGAATCTGTCGCGTGGGGCCCCCTCTCAACATCTAGACGAATGGGGTATCTCTTTTATTACGGCAATTAACCTTCGGCCCCATAAGCATGTTTGTCACGGCTTGTGCAAGTACTTGAATGCACCTCAGCATTGATTGAAGGCCTCTTCAAGCAATTTTAGTAAGCAGTTATAACAGTTCTGAGACTCGTTCACTGTCTTGAAGCTTCGAAATCTTATATAAACGGGAGTGTTTGCGTGAGAGACCTATAACCATCAAGTGGTAGTAGGATTCAGAACCCATATAAGCTCATGTTATCTCTCAAGCCAACGAGAGTTTAACTGGAGTCTCCATTAAAATCATTGAGTTTCCGGTACAGGTACTTCCAGAGCACACTGCAAGGATACAAAAGAAAGTCAGAACATTCCAAGCTTAGTTATTTTGTTAAAAGACTCTGCTTTGTCTTGTATAGTAGATTGAGGCTAACCCAGCCCACCTTCTCGTCGGTTCGATAATTAGTTAATCAGTTCAATCGAAAGCTGTCCCTGCGTATCAGATCAGCATCCGCATATCTATCCATATAATTACATATTCTCATTATAATCTGCCTTCTCCTTTCTCATTCGCTTTTTTTCTTGGCACAATCTTCCCATTTCATAACCTAGTCTCCCGTGCTGGCGCCGAGAGAAGTCCAAGCTATAAGCGCAGCGGGAGGAGGTGAGGAGGTCCGCCAGGCCCCGGCATAGATAAACGAGAACTCGGCTCCCTCAAGTTATCCCTGTTTTCTAATGTGACATGTAATTGCGGGATATCATGGTTAGATGATGAGGACTTCGGAAAGGAACTGTTACTATATATTGGGAATAAATAAATCCGCCGAAATTTGAACTATAGTGGAACCTGGTTATACCAGAAAATTTTTCTGAATTCGCTGAATTTTATATAGCTATATCGGAATTCCTTTATATACTAGTATACCGAATAACTTTTAATCGATTCCGGTATAAAGAGATCAAATTTGATAGTAAAGTTGATATATAATCCTTTGGAAAAGTCCGAAATCTTATATCATATAACTAATTTTGAAATATAGAAAAGTATATAATAGATTATATTAAAAAATTGATTATAGTGAGACTAAATTAACTATATAACTATTTGGTTATACTGGAATACTAGTTATACCGGATTTGATTGATCGAATTTTTTAATTCGGTATAACCAGGTTCTATTATAATTATAGTTTTTAAGCTAGCGGATAAGATTATTACGATCGATAAATGCGTAAATCAGTAAAATCCACTAGGTGCATAATTTTCATAACCACGTGATAACCTATGGTTGCACAGCGTGCACAGGTATGCACAGGCTTCAATGCGCACGGGCCACCATATTTTGATATTTCGAATTATTCCATCCTAGTCTCCGATATAGTAAATTTCGATGCAGCAAGTTTTCGATGATAATTGTGAGACTCTTCACATTTCTATATAAACCTTCCTGATCAATATTGAAATTGCTCAATCACATCCTTCCTCCCCAAGAAGCCACATCTCTCCACCAACCTCTCTCTCACTATTGCCCCATTCATCCCATCATTGCCAAGCTTACTCATTCCCTCCTCTCCGCCTCCAATGACGAAAACCTCCCCGTGCCCTTTCATAGTCGGCCACGCCGATGTCCACCCCTTCATCGACCCATTAATCCTCGACGGGTTCCCGTACCTCCCAAACGAAATCCATGACAAGGGTAAACTCTTCGCTAACGCGTAATCACTTTCGGTAGGTTCAAACACATAACCCGGAAGCTTATAATCCGTGACATTATAGAGATCGATGTTGTTGAAAAGATATGCAAGCTCACTAGTATGGACAATTCCCATTCCAGATGCATTCGTGGCTTCGAGATAAGAAGTCAGGAGTGTTTGATTTCCAACGTACAAATATGATGGTGGATTTGGAGTGTTGTATTTTTTAGCCATTGCCTGGCTAAAAAGAACAGTAGGACAAGCGATGAAGACATCGCGAAAGATTTGGGCGCAGCGATAAAACTCAGCGCTTAGGTTTGCGCTGGGATCCGCTTGAAATTCGGATATAGGATAGAGATCCAGAAGATTGTCAAACGTGGTGGTATTGACGTCTCTGTATATGGTTGAGAGGAAATTCCTGGTGTCATTTGCGGTTTCAATGGTAGGATACGTGAAGAGTGTGGCGTCATCTTCCATCCATCCACCAATTAAAGGTACTTTGGCGAATTTCCCTTGGGCGAGGAGTTTTGATGCTTTTTGAGGAAGGAAGTCTTGGTCGACGACTGGGAGAAAGATATCTCCATCGTTGCTGGCGGAGCTATCTAATACTTGGCTATAGGTGAGATTGAGAAGAGTTTCCATGGAGAGTGATCGCAAGCAAGCAATCGCGGCCTTAGATTGATAATTAGTAGTGTTGCATCCAGCCAGAGCAGCAACTCCGGCGGTAGAGTTGAAGGTGATGTTTGATGCCATATTTGGCTCGAGTGCAGTACTTTCAATTACAGCTGAATGGAAAGGCACAGGCTTCGATCCTCCATACGCGAGAATTTGCATCCCGACGCTCAAACCCCCTGAGGATTGTCCGTAGATTGTCACTTGGTCTTTATCTCCTCCGAATATTTCAATGTTGTGTTGGATCCATTCAAGAGCCAATCTTTGATCCCGGAAACCCACATTAAGAGACTTGTTTGATCTCAGAGCTTCAGAAGCTGCGAATCCAAATATGTTGAGACGGTAGTTCATTCCAACATAGATTACAGGCTCACCGCCTGCAACTGATGCATGAATAAGGCCATCAGGTGCAGTAGTCCTTTCATTGACGGTACCAGTAAACAATGCGCCTGAACGTGTTAGCAAGTTTCAAGAACGTAGGCTTACAAACTTACCTCCATAGGTGTAAACCATGACTGGCAATTTTGAGCCTGCCTTCGCCCAAGATGGCCTGGCAACATTCAGATTCAAACAATCTTCTGAGATATTTGTGATGTTTGTTTGGAACAAGAAATCTGTGCCTGCAGGCTGAGGACAATCAAACCCTTGAACTGTAGCATTGTAATGGTACCCGTGGGGAGGGATAAAAGCTCGAGGAGGAGCGAATCTATTTTCACCACTTGTATCTAAACCATATCGGATACCGCGAAAGGTTTCCACCCCTTTGCTAGAAACAATTCCTGTGTACGTGACCTTTGTCCTTTGATCCAGGACATATGGTTTAGCGTGGACACTATCAGTCAGTATAGACGAGATCAAAATATATGCCGTTGAACACAAAGACGAGAAGAGCATCTTGACTGTGAAATCAATTCAAGTAAGGATTGACACGAATGACCTGGAACAATATTCGAGACCTTCACGACATCTTATAAGAGCCTGCATCGTAGACAATTTCATTTCCATCTATTAATTTCACTTTGGTCGATGAGAGAGATTAGATAAGATCTACGAATAGCTTCGGATTTAAAGTTGGTACGTGTGGAGCTATTAGCTCCACACAAAGGTCCGAAAAATTGATCTCAACCCTTCGTCCACGATACATTAAAAAATGCTATCCTCAACGACAGCCGAACTCGAAAGATATAAGCATGAATGAATATGTGTGGTGTGGTGTTGGTTTGGTGATGGTTTTCTCTCTGAACCTCCATGCTTATCACACACAGCAATGTGTCCTTCGAAATTGTGTTATAACTACATTCCGAATCTCCTGCTCCCCCCACGCCAAACCCTTCGAACTTTAATCCACCAACGGTGGGTCTAGGAAAATTAATTGATCACAAGCGAACTGCTTGCGATCTTATCTGATTGAATCTCACCGCTGCCATCATCCACTGCCTCTTCCTCTTTGAGTCTCGGCCCATCGATTATGCTTTTAATATCATCTTGTCCCCTGTTCCCTAATCCCAAGTAAGAGAATCAACGAAGTGGATTTGTACTCATCAACCTCGATCCCATTTCAAAATCACACAGTCAAAAACTTTTCATGGTAGGGAAACTGGAATATGAAGTGTTGAGTCGATACGATAGGTGACCATTTCTGCGATGAAGGCATGGAGGCTCTCAGAAGGAATTCTGTCCAATTTAGAAGGGTGCTCGCTGAAGTAGCTGTGCGTTCTGGTTGAGGAACGTTCACCATCACTCCGTGGACGAAAGACGCGATTTTTCCACTTTCTGGCATGTCCCCATTTCCACCTGTCTTCTCATAATTCTCCGAGGTTGTTCCTGAGATATTCCGAAAATATCCTGTTAACTGAGGACGAACTTGTAAAATCTGCATCGGCACACTTGGCGGAACACGGTAGACTTCATGATGAAAAGAGCGTTGATTAGGACCATTCTCGCCGAGTGCATAGTGAGATTCAGTAGATAGTTCGGCAATTTATGTAGGACAGCTTGGCTGGCCCGGGCCTTTTCGAAGCCGGTTTGAATGAAGGTTGGTGTTTTACACTGTATATAGCTATTTACGTAGTCGTAGCCATTATGATTCATGATTCTCCGTTGAAGCAATATTCGAGGCCACGGTTTTATGGATGGTAGAAACTACCATACCTCGCCATTTTCGACACCGATAATGCGTGACGGAGTTCGATTACTGAAAGCTTTCCAGAACTGCAGTACAAATACCAGGCTCGAAATATTTCAAATGTTTGAACCCGGTCTGGAGACTCGAAGTCAACTCTCATCCAGCGTGCAAATATCATTAGTAAATAGACCTGGCTTGATGAATTTGCCGCATAAATATGGCCAGACGTCAACTTTTAAATTTCCTCGACAGACCGGCGGAGATTACGAGGGCCGACTTCCTAATCAATGCACTCATACATTACCATTAATTTTCATATATTTAAACACGATGCGGAAAATTGGGTTTAGAGTTCACAAGATTGTGTTGTCTTGGAAGAGATAAATTTCCGAGCTGCTTAAGTACCAAGCCAGGGTCATATAGGTGGAGTTCCACCACCGCTTCTTAGCGGAATTCCGCTCGCCGTCATCCTCATACAAGGTAATGCTCATTGATCATTCTTCAAACCCTCATCTAGATTTATCAGCAATGTGACATTTGAAGGTAATTTAGATGGATTGTCAAGAAATACTTTGATAATTTTTGCATTGATGCCGTGAATGAAAATGGTTCTGTCTATTTGTAGTTGTGGGTTCGTCTGGATAATTGACCAACCCTTGAGCTTGGTGAAGTATTAATATCCCGAGGAAAGCCATCACTTTGAGGTAGAAACGAACAGTATTCGACTTTCAAGCCTTATTTAAACTTCCAATACCACTAATTGCATTGAATGTCTTCACTTATAAGTCCAGAATCTGTCGTCATGGCGAAAACGATAGTCGTTTTAGGTGTAACTGGCATTCAGGTATTCCATCTGCATCATTCATCCCTCTACACAAGTGGTTTATACTTACATTTATCACAGGGTGGTGCTGTGGCAACCACATTTCTCTCACTAGGAGGGAATGTCCGAGGTATCACCCGTAACCTCGTCGCCAAAAGCTCAGGCTCTTTCTGCTCAAGGTATCGAGGTTGTCCGTGCCGACCAAGATGATCCATCCTCACTCATCCCCGCCTTCTCTGGCGCAGAAGTAATATTCGCCGTTACTAATTTCTGGGAACCGTTCTTCGGAAAATTTGGAGAGCTTTCCAAACAGGGAGATGGAGCTACTGGGGAATATGCTGCTGCCATTGAAACTCGTCAAGGCAAAGCAGTTATTGACGCGGCTGCCAAAGTTTTGCTGGACGAGGGAAAACTTGAGAGATTTATTTAGAGTACCCTGCCCTCCTGCAAAGAGTTGATTAAAGGAAAATTTCACACGCTTGTCATCATGAATCAAAGGGGGAGGTTGCAAATTATTTGCAACAAGGGCAGAAGGATCTGTGGGAGAAAAGTAGTTTGCTTAATATGGCCATCTATGCGACAAATTTGACATGATTCATTGAGTGGTCGATTTCTCCAAGAGTAGAGAGAACATGGCCGCAAAGCAACGATAAATCACAGCCCAGTTAGTGTTACACTACCTCGAGACTGCATCTTATGTAACAAGGGGTTGATGGAACTTGATAAGAACGCATTTGCTCCCACAATCAAAATAAAATTCCCAATATAATTAACCCAACGTTATCACTATGGATGGTAGTAGCGAGAAGAAAGATGATGTTTGGCCACAAAGATTGATGTTAGATGGTTGGATATAGAGAGGAGTTTTTTTGAGGCTGTTGAGCAAGAGAGAGGGAGAGAAAGAGGGAGAGAGCAAGGGAGTATTCGATCAGTGGTGAAACAACCATCGATGAGGGTGTCAGCAAGTAACTTGCGAGGGGCGAACAGGCAAGAAACAAATAGTAAAACTGGTAAGTAGCAGATTCTGCAGAGGTGAACTCGAGCAATAGATTTCGAAAGAAGTGCATGTAGACAAGTAGACAAGTAAGGAAGATCGTAGTTCAATGAAAATGGCTATCATGAATTTGAAACAAATTCTGTGTAAGGGTAACGGTGTCTGAATTACGCTTTGAATGCAGATGATGGATTGGTATCCTACATAGGGATGGGTGCATATAATAGCTTCTGCCCCTATATAAGTGCCCTTACTTGATAGTTCTTTACCATTTCCTAGAGCTTGAAAGCTTTTGACACGGTGTAGATGATTGTATATTATCTCTCCGCGTCAATCCTATCAAGCTCAAAATCTCCAACGAGAAAAACGCATATCCATTCCCTCCCACCCGGGTTGCCTTAAAAGCCTTCTAAACTCACTACTAGAATATACTAGCAACAACCCCTCTATTTCATTAAATTGTCTTCGAAATTGCTTCCAACATTAAAAACAAAAAAAATTGAGGCAAAATATAGAATACTTGTAAACAAAAAAGGATTTCTATAATAATATGTAAGCGATTGTTGTGAAGAACCCAATACACTTCAGAGATCAATCTTAGAATTAAAAGCTATAGATCTAAAGAGAGCGTGTACACTATTATTATATATAATCGGCTTGGAGCTTAATACCGTATTAGCCCAATTGGATAACAATCGATATATATTGTATAATACTATCCCCTCCTTTTATAAAATTCGTTTTGAATTCATTTTATAAAGAAAGATATAAATTGAAAATGATTACTATTTATTAAGAAATTCTTGATATATATTATTTATTCTTATTAGTTTCTAAGTTTCTATTATCAATTATATTTTCTCCAATTGTTTTTCAAAGTATTAATTATTAATTATTTTATTTAAGTTTCTATTTTTGTTTGAGTTATAGGTTTCTTTTGATTCGGGAAAAGCGGGGTTTTGTTAGTTTCGAACTTTTTGATATAGGTTAAGATAGATAGTAAGTATATATTTAATAAAAGGTATTTCTATATTGTATATACTTATTCTCTTTTTGAAGATATATTCTTTTGGTAAAAGTAAATTTGGATATATAGAGATATAGATATATAGGGGTAGAGCTTTTCTTGATAGGTGGATTATTAAAGGTATTAAAAAAACCAATAACATTTAGATTGTTAATGTCTATTGGATTGGGATTCCGAAAATGGAATGGATTCTGTAATATTTGTGAAATGCTAGAATGGGGTGGATTGTTAAATCCATTTGTTATGTATATGGTTAGTTGTTATATTATTTAAATAAAATTGGGATATAAGTAAGGAAGAGTAAGTTGTTAAGTAAAACGATTTCTAAATGTAATATTGAGTTTATTATAGAAAGTTGAGATTTTATTTGAATCGGGTTAGATCTATTTATATACTTTATAAAGAGTATATTCAAATTTTGTAATATAGGTATATAGAGAATCAGTTCTTTATTTAAAGGTATATAGCTTATTTTCAGTTTCCTGAACTTTATTTAAATTGTTGTAGATATATATGAGTTGATTCAAAATTGTAGTATAATTGTGTTACGGGAGCTGCCTCTAGGGTCACGTGGAAGTGTCTAGAGATCTCT
>JBBMOJ010000517.1:0-27009 GCA_038090695.1 Sclerotinia spermophila | reverse complement strand
AGAAAAAGATATTGAAATCGAAAACCTATACTACAAAAACAATTGCTTTTAGAAGTCTTTCCACTGTTATATTGCTGTCGATGTGTATATATAATACCGAAAGCCTTTTGGATTGTATTACTCTAACCACTTTAAGAGCTTCAATCACCTTTCAATCATTTGAGGAATTAGTAATAAGTTTTATACTTGTTATAATCAAAGTATAATTCGAAATAATTGATAAAATTGAAGGAGATATATAATAGATAAATAAAGCTTTTACAATTTTTATAGATCGATTTATAAATAATAATAAAAGGAATCGATATTAATATCAATATATTTTGGAGATTAAAAACACTATATTAATTATCCTTCTAGGATTAGTAAATAATAATTGATATAGTAATATATTGCTAGTGATATCAAGCACCCTAAAGATATCCTATTTAAAGGCAACGAAAAAGCCTTTAGCACTTTAGGTACCCAAATCTATTAATTAGTTTGATATTACCCACACCCTCTTCCTTAAAGGATTAAATACAACCCACCTTGAGATAAAGAGAAAACAAAAAGGATTAGAAATGTATTAATAAAACAATTCTAATTATAGTAAGTGAAAAAACCTGTTACAAGGAAATTAGCCCTATTCTCCTTCGATTAAAAATAAAAAGCATAATATTAAAACTAATCCTTAAAAAAGTTCCCTATTTATAAAAGAATAACATTAGGTGGTTGTTATAATACAATACAGCTACTATTTGTACTAACCTACTGAAATCCGAAAATACTAATTAAATTAGAAAGGCAATAAAAAAACTTAGGATCTATCCCCTCGAAATCTGGTATATATATATAATACCTATAATACCCTATAACTTTTATTAAATCGAAAATACTCCTATTCCCCTCTCTAAAAAACTTATTAAAAAAGAAATTGTTATACAAACTAATAAGGAACTAATAGTATATTAGTTATCTTATTATAATATTAATCTAATTACTTATAAAACAATATGAATTATTAGATTTAAAATCCTTATCTTGTGATTTAAGCTTTTCAATAATAATTTGTTTTCAATACTTTTACATAAACCAAGGGGATTATAATTATATAACAACAAATACTAAGAGTATTGTAACCCTTATACCTACCACAAAAAAGTATATTATTCTATTTATAATAAGAAGATTAATAAATATATAAATAAATCTATATATCAATAATATATTAGTATTATATAATATACCAACTATTTAAACCCTTTTAAATCAGAATATTTCAATTACCCTATTGTTTTCAAAGTGTATAATAAAAGGGTTATTGTTTTAACCTAATAAAAAAGAAAAACTATCAAAATAATAAGTCTCAAAATATATTAGGATTTATATTAGTTGGTATTAATAAGCAATTGTTAATTATTAACACCTGCTTTCTCATTATAAATAATTATACCCACAATCCCTATTCCAGAATCTAGAATTACTGCTTATAAAAATACAAACAATACAAATAATAGAAAACACTAATATAACTAAAACTCAAACCAATCCAACTTTACAACTGCTTTATTAAAGAAACCACAATATATCACCTCCCAAAAAAAACTTCAACAAACTAGCCTTAGCCAACAAGGTTTTTGGATCTATAAATATAGAAATAGCAAACTATAAATCATCTAGATTAAATAACCTTATACCCATTTCTTTTCTATAAATAATACAACCAATATATATTCATCTAGAAACAAAAGACTTATAATTGTATAGACCAATATTAATAGGAGCTACTCAAACTATATCATTTTACTCCAACTAACTATCAAAGCTTTAACAAATATAATCTGTATATAAAAACCCTAATTATATTTAAATAATACAATCTAAAATTATATAATATACAATAGATATTAGCTAGTTGACTATTGAATAAAACAATAGACCCCTAAAGAAAGGGAGTCGGATCTACAAATAATTATATATATCCAAAAAAAGATTAATCTTATTATTTAACAAATAGAAAGTTTAAAGAATAGAAATTTATTATAGATTAGAATAAATGGTTATTCGATTTTGAATACTTATCAAGCCCCCCTTAATCCAACAATAATAAATTATATAATATAACTTAAACCAAATATTTAAACAATTTTAGATAGGGATTTCAATACTAAAAACAAACTATAAAAGTCTGGCATTTTATTAATAAACCAAAAGGCAGCCCTAGTCAACTAATCGAATGCTTAAAGAATATACTTTATAAGTACCCCCAAGATACCAATATATATCCAAAGATATATCTTCGATTTAATTTTTTTCAATATTTCTTTTGTATATATAAAAATCTATAATAAAATTTATTATAAATCCGATTATATTATTCAGGTTATTACTTTAAAAATCAAAGGTACTACAATTCTAAATCAATTTTATTACTAAATAAAAAAATCAGATTTATTTAAACTAAATAAATTAATAATGAATCGTTTGGTTTATTTAAAAACTATTGAGATTCAAATAATAGTGGATATTGAGTAATATAAAGATGAGCTGGTAGAGGTCTTTAATGATTTTATTTGTATTATTGGAAGTTTTGATTGGAGTTTAATAAAAGATTTATTCTGGTGGATTGATGAATATAAAGAAGTATATTTAATATATTGCGAGGTTCAATGGGGTAGTGATTTTGAGTTTATAATAGATATGTATTAGAACTTATAATGAGTAATCTAAAAAGCTAAATGAGTTTATTGGATAATAAAGCTTGATAATATTGTAAATAATAAGGAGTTATATAAGGTAATAAGCTAGTATAAACTTATCTTTGAAAGTTTATTTAAAGTCTCTCTTTTACTAATTAATAAGCATATTATTGTTAAAACAAAAGCAAAAGTAGAAACTCTTTTTTCGGTTGTTCTCGATCGATTCAAAGCCAATAACAATCTATTAACCGACCCACTAGCTCAACATAGAAACCCTATTATTCTTCTATAGAAAAGAATAATTATTATAGAAAAAGTAGAAAAGTATACTATTAAAGCTAAATACATATCTCCTAATATCAATCGGATTACAATACGCCTTCTAAAAATCTATTAAAGAAATATAAAAGGAGTGATTTATAAAATCTTTATATCCTATTTAGTACTCAGCTATTATTTTATAAGGTGGAAGTTAGTTGAAATTATTATATTGCTTAAAATAGGCAAGAAAAATAAATTATCCCCAAAATCGTAGCAGTCGGTTGTTTTTATATTGTATATTGGTAAGGGCTTTAAGAAATATATTGTTAATTAAATCTTATAGACAATTATAAGGTTTAATATAATTAGTCTATAATACTACAAAGTATTATTCAAATAAATAAATACTAATCTTACAGTAGTATTTACTTACAACACAAAACTTACTTTTGTAACAAAAAACATAATAATATTCGTTACTATAAATATTCAAAAAGCTTATAATACAATACTCAAGTAATACCTTATAAACCAAATAATAAAATAAAACTAGCTAATAGTATTTCTCTAATTAATTCACTCTTTTCTTATAAACCGAAAAATTAAAATCAAACTCAAAAATACTATAATCAATAAGTTTCCAATAACTTACAGAACACTACAGAAATCCCTTTTATCCCCTATCCTATATATATTATATCTTATTAAACTTCTCAATCAAAATATTAAATATTACTTTAATTACACCAACAATATAATAATATATTATATATTTAAAAATCTATCAATAAATACCAAAATCCTCCAGAAAAAGGTATAGTAGATTATTCAATAGAGCAACAAAAATAAGGTTTTTTTTATACCAAAGAAATTCGAATTTTTACATATAACCAAGCAATATAATATCACAATCCCACCACTAATTGTCCACAGGGATTTCATTATATTATTAACTCCAATAGTTACGAATTCTAATACCCAACCCACTCTAAAATAGCTCGGTATCTTTTTCGATCGATATCTATTTTTCTTTTAATATATAAAAATTCGGTTTACTAAAACTATAAAAGTAGTTTTATATATTAAATCGATAATACGGATAATACACAGCCCACCAATATCTTACCTACAAAAAGTCGTTATTATCTATATATTCCCTATAACTTTCTATAAAACAGAAGTATAATATAGTAATTAATATAAAACGGGATTTGGTTGGATTAGCCCTTTTATAAATATTAGTATTAAAGACTATTGTTAATATATTAATATAATAATCAATTCGATTATATATAAAGCATTTCTAATCTATTAAACAACACTGATTATAGTTTTTTGGTTGAGGCCGGCTTATTATTGGAAGAGATTATATTCGAATAAACAAAACTTTGTTTTGTATTTTGTTTTCAGATAATTAATATACAATATCTATTAATTGAATATTTAAAGTTATTGATATATACAAAAAGTAAAGGGGCTGATATAATACAAAAACCAATTATTAAGATTTAGTAATTTGGAATAATTATTTCTATTATATAGTAATCGAAACTACTCCAATTATACTTTTTGTTAAAATATTATAATAACTCTATAAAAAAATTAAAAAAGAAAGATACTATTAAAGCTTTCAATAAATAATGGAATGATTTTTTCTCTAATAATTATATCATTTTTTCTAATAAATTAAAAAAGAATAAGAAAGGTAGGCGAGGTATAGGATATAGGTATATAATCTATTAGAATAAGATATAAATCGTTTTTGGATTCAAATATATCCAATCCGATTCCTATATCTTTAATATGGAAGTGATTAATATATGGTGTGGTTTCGAAAATCTAATAAAATCCTGTTATAAGTTTATTATAAATCGAATATAGATATATATCGATAGTATATTGGTTATATAATGTATATATAATAGTACAATAGTATTATTATAATAAGTATTTCATAAATACTATAAAGTAATGAAAACCTATAATATCAAAGTTAAATAAGCCCCAGAACACACTGGTATTACTAACAACAAGGCAACAAACTGTCTAGTTAATAAAGGCGTATTTGGTTATATGGATACTAATATTATTTGAATACTTATAATCAATAGAATTCGTTCTAAGTTCTATATAAGATATTACTCATCGAAAACATCTTAATAGCAATCTATTAATATTAAAACCTTTTCAATCTATAAGTTATAGAAATTGAATTATAATATAAAAGAATTTATTTAATTAAAATTTCATAAAAATATACTATATAAACTATTAGTAATAAAAACCAGCTATAACGATTTTATAGCCTATTACAAAAAATTCAATTATTTAATAAACAAGTGGGAGTGTTTCTATAGTACTCTGAAGGTATTATTCTACTTTGTCGAATATATAATTAATAACCAAACGAAAACCAATTAGCCTTAAACATTTCTATATATTTAATCTATTAATAATATAATAATATATATTAGAAGGTTTATTAAAAACCTAGATCTACTTATTCAATTTTTTAATAGATTAAGATTCTATTTTCGGATTTGTTTTAGTTTTGAATAAACAAATACTAATATATTCTTTGAATTGTTGGGAAATTGCTTTCTATTTATTATAATCTTTATTTCCCAATCTATATACTCTTCTAATTCTTCAAAATCTTTTATACACTCATTGACCCCTAAATACTAATAATACAACTAATCTCTAGTTATCTATTTATACTTTATTACCTTTTCTTTTTTTAGAAAAAAACTGTTTTTATTCCTTTATATATACTAAGGGGTTGGATCTATCCGAAGATACCAATATACAAACAATCCCTTCCAAAACAAAGTCGGACTATACCCATAAAGAAATAAACAACCCCTAACCTTGAAAATAAATTGCTATATTTAGTTAGAATTCTCATTTTACAAATTAATCCATTTTCGTAGTATATCTAAACACCCTTAGGGAGATCTATTATAGATATTAAGTAATATAAATAAATAAATAAATAAATAAATAAATAAATAAATAAATAAATAAATAAATATTACAATAATATTATTATATTACCATATATATATCATATAATCGATATATTATTAATATATACCCTATACCTCACCTACCCTTTTCATTCTTTTTTAATCTATTAAAAAAGATAGTATAATCATTAGAGAGGAGGTTATTCTATTATTTATTAAAAATCTTAATAATGTCTTCTTTTTTTAATTATTTTATAGGATTATTGTAATATTCTAATAAAAAGTATAATCGGAATAGTTTCGATTACTATATAATGGAAATAATTATCCCAAACTATTGGATTTTAATAATTAATTCTTATACTATATTGATTCCTTTGCTTTTTGTATATATCAATAGCTTTAAATATTCAATTAATAAATATTGTATATCAATTATCTAAAGATAGAATACAAAGTGAAGTTTCGTCTATTCGAATATAATTTTTTCTGATAGTAGATTGGCTTTGATTAAAAGGACTATAATTAATATTATCTAATAGATTGGGAATGCTTTATATATAACCGAATTGATTATTATATTAATATATTAGTAATAGACTTTAATACTAATATTTATAAAGGAGCCGATCCAACCAAGTCCTACTTTATATTAACTATTATACTATACTTCTATTCTATAAAGAGCTATAAGGAATATACAAATAATAATAATCTTTCGCAGGCAAAACACTAATAAGCTATATATTATCCGCATTATCAATCTAATATATAAAACTACTTTTATAGCTTTAATAAATCGAATCTTTATATATTAAAGGAAAGATAAATATCGATCGAAAAAGATACCAAGCCACTTCAAAATGGATTGGATATTAGAATTCATAACTATCGGAACTAGTAATATAATAAAATCCCTGTAAACAATTAATAATAGATTTGTAATATTATATTATCTAGTTATATATAGAAATTCGAATTTCTCTAATATAAAGAAGATCTTATTTTTATTATTCTATTAAATAATCTGCTGTATTTTTCTCGAGAGAATCTTAATATTTGCTAATAGATCCTTGGATATATAATATATTGCTATATTGTTAGTGTAATTAAAGTGATATTTAATATCTTGATTGAGAAGTTTAATGAAATATAATATATATAGAATCGGGGATAAAAAGGATTCTTATAGTATTCCATAAGCTATTAGAAATTTATCAATTATAGTATCCTTGAATCTGATTCTAACCTTTCGATTTGTAAAAAAAGAATCGATTAGTTAAAGGAATACTATTAACCAGCTCTATTTTATTATTTAGTTTATAAAATATTATTTAAATATTATATTATAAGTTCTTTGAATATCTATAGTGATAAGTATTATTATATTCCTTATTACAAAAGCAAGCTTTATATTATAGATAAATATTGTTATAAGATTAATATCTATCTATTTGAATAATACTTTATAATACCATAGACTGATTATATTAAATCTTATGGCTATTTATACAATCTAGTTAATAATATATCTCTCAAAGCCTTTATCAATATACAATATAAAGGCGATTAGCTATTACGACTTTAGAGATGATCTATCTTTTTTATTTACTTCAGGCAATATAACAACTTCGGCTAGTTTTTATCTTGTAGGGTAATAACTAAATACCAAATAGGATATAAAGATCTTATAAATTATTTCTTTTATACTTCTCAAATAAGCTTTTAGAAAACATATTATAGCCCGATTGATACTAAGAGATATATACTTAACCATAATAGTATACTTTTCTACTTTTTTTATAATAATTATTTTTTTCTATAGAAAAGTAATAGGGTTTTTATATTGAGCTAATAGATTGATTAATAGATTGTTATTAGCTTTAAACCGGTTGAGGATAGCCGAGAAGAGAGCCTCTGCCTTTGCTTTTGTTTCAATAATAATATGCCTATTGATTAACAGAGGGGGGGCTTTAAGTAAGCTTTTAGGGGTAAGTTTATACCAGCCCATTACCTTATATAGCTCCTTATTGTCTGCGATATTCCAATTGATATCTAGATTATACAAAATAACTTTAAGAGAATTATTTAAAGCCCAAAAGTATTAATCTATATACAAAAGAAATCCAATCCCAAAATTCAATAAATAAAGTATATAGGTAATAGGGATCTGTTTTAAATAAAAATGAACAGCTATTCGATCCTTAATACATATAAAGTATTATTTGACCCAGACATTATAAAATATATTACAAAGCTTATACCAAAAATAGGAATGATTATTAGAAGGAATTTTAATACCAAATATAAAATATAAAAACCAAGAATAAATATAATAAACCAAAATATAATACTAATAGTATAATCAAAAAAGCAAAGGATAGACTTCATAGGTACCTTTAATATATCTACCTATACCTATAGCTATATACTCGATCTAACCTTTTCGAATATCCCTTTTGCTTATACTAAGATACAGAATAAGATATATTACAATTCTAATTATAAAATACAAATAATAAGAATTGAGATCAGGGGTATAACAAATTTCGATCAATATTATTACTATATATAAAAACTGAATCTCCCCAGACTTAATGGATTAATAACTAATCGCCTAACTTATCTTAGAGATATTGATATTCAAATCACTATTGAGATTAAAGAATATATTTCTAAATTAATTGATGCATTAGATATAGTGATATATACAATCAATAAAATTGATTAAAGACTAGAGAGAGTTTTATTATAATAAATAGATAAATATAGAAAGGTATATTACTTCTATTAGATAATACGGTAGAGATCTAATTCTACTCTTAAAACTGATGCTCTCTATATCCTTTAGAAAGTAGTTTGATAGGCTAAAAGATTATATTGAATAATACAATTGGATAGTATTATGGATAATAGAAAGCTCTATTAAATAATAGAGTAGTATAAACTCATTTCAGAAAATATATTCAGGGTCCTATTATTAATAATAGGAAAACAGGAGGTTATAAATACCAAAAAAAAGACTGAAGTTCTATTTACAGTTGTATTTAACAAATTCAAAATGGATAATAATTTCTTGATAGACTTATTACAAAACTGAGTACAACAATTAATACTTTTATGGAAGAGGATAATCATTATAAAAAAGATTGAAAAATATATTATTAATATTCAATACAATTTTTTAGGAATAGATCGGGTAAAAGTGTATCTTCTTAAGGTATACTGACCGAATATCAAAAATCTCATTATAGAAATCTTTGTGTTTTGTTTAGCTTTAAACTATTATTTAGAGAAATGAAAGCTAATTGAGGTAGTAATGCTTTTTAAGGTTAGTAAAAAAGATAGATTGTCGTTTTGTTTTTAATATCCAATAATCCTTAATTTATATATCGGAAAAGGATTTAAGTAATATATAGCTAGCCAGATATCCTGGATAGTTATGAGGTATGGAATAATCAGTTTATAATATTATAGGGCTTTATTGAAGAGATTTGTTATAGATTTAATAGCAGCTTTTATATATAATACTAAGCTAGCTTTAGTAATAGGGAATGTTATTTCTTTAGTTATAATGGATATACAAAAAGCCTATAATATATTTCTGAAGTAATAGTTTATTAATTGGATAATCAAATAAGGATGGCTGATAACACTTTTATAATTAATTGATTCATTTCTAACAAATAGAAAAGTTAGAATAAATTTTGAAGGGATTATAACTAAAGAATATCCAATCACTTATAGCATACTACAAAGCTCTTCACTATCCCCTATCCTTTACACTCTATATCTAATTGAGCTTCTAAATCAAAATATCAAATATTGATTTGGGTATACTAATAATATAGCTATATACTACTCCTCAAAAGATCTTTCAATTAATACTAAATCTCTCTAACAACAAATCCAATGGATTATTCAATAGAATGTAAACAATAAGGTCTTCTTTCTATTAAAGAAATTCAAACTTTTATATTTGATTAGAAGATATAATATAATTAACCTGCTACTAGTGATTAGTTAGAATCTAATAATCTTTCTAGTATCAATTTCTATAAGTATTAGGATACAATCTATATTTAGATGGCTAGGTATTCTTTTCAATCAATAATTCTTTTTTTTATAATATATCAAAATATATATAGTAAAAACAATGAGAGTAGTTTTGTATATACAAGCGATAATCTGTATTGAGTATAGTCCTATAATCTTATACTTCTGGAAAGTAGTGATCACTTATATATTGTTTATAGTTTTGTTTGGAATGGAAGTGTGGTATAGGGGAATTTTAAACTTCGATTAGAACGAACTACTAATAAACACTAGAATCAAAGGCTATATCTAATAGATTGCTAGAGTGGTTAATGCAGTAGTGAGGGGGGCTTTTCTAGTCTACTGAATTATTTCAATTGCAGTTCTAATAGTTAAGTTTGGTTTCCTATTAGAATCTATTGCCTTAGAGTAAATGAAACTATATTCTGCTTTCCGGTTATAAATAGTTGATCTATATCACTTTTTTATAGAGTATTTAAAACCCTTGATTTGTATAAGGGGAATAGGGGCGGATACTTTATATAGGCTATTTATAAAGGTTCAATAACTAGGATTGATTTTTTCAGTTATTTAATAATTGAAACTTTTATGTTCTCATTTCTTGATAGGATATTGAACTAATTTAACTAAAGGGATGGATAAGGAAATTGTAGCTGAAGTTTTTAAGAAATAATTAACAACTTTTCCTTTTAACAATTATATAATCTTTTCTAATAATTTAAAGCAGATTATAGATAATAATTGATATATTGAATATAGGTATATAATCTTTTAAAATAATAAATGGATTGTATCTGGTTATAATAGGATCTATAGTGATTCTTATATCTTCGATACAAAAGCAATCGGAGTATAATAAGGATTAGAGTGCTTCCTCAAAATGTTTGACAAGCTAATAAGTAGTGGAATCTGGATGTATATTGATAGTATCTCAATTATATAGGGAATATAGGGAAGTACACTAACCACTTTGTAATAACATGGTTCATATGCATATGGGCCATATCACTATATAGGCCACTTTCACCTTAATTCATATATACTTAATTCAATATGTGATATATCAACTATTTATTATGGAAACTATGAATAAAGAAGTATAACTTGTTTTAGTTATCGAGGTTATATGAAAAGATAAAAAACTAAGTATTCGAAAAGCTATTAGAGTATATAATATATTGTATATTATAATTCAGTATAGAATGAATGGATTTATTCTTTGTATTGAATATTGATATAAATTCTATAATTTTTTAGAATTAAAAGAGGATATTATTATTCGATATATAATTGATTTAGATTCGAAAGGTTTTGTATTTAAATATAAAGCGATAGAAAATATAGCTAATTATATTTTTGAATTGTAAGATGTAAAAAAGGTTGGTAAGTAATAGATATATCGATTTACAAAACGGTATATAAAGCTAAAGATGTATTTCAATTATATTTATAATTTTCAAAAAGCTTTTTGTGAGGATCCTAAGTTTATTGGAGATTGGTTCCAATTCATTTTGAATATATAAGTTAAATTTGGTATTCTCAATTGCGATTTATAGAATTTCAATGAAATCGGCTTTATAATAGGGATTATAAATATTAGTATAATTGTTATTAGCTTTAAGAGATCTAATAAAACCAAAACTATATAATTAAGTAATCGAGAATAGGCGATAGCGATTATATATGGAAATGCTATTAGGGATACTATACCTCTATTTTTGGTGGTGCAAGGGTAAATACACCTTTCAAATTGGTATACAGAGATTAGTCTTTCTATAGATTAGACTATTAAATCTATAAACAATAGATAAACGAATAATGAAATAGGCTTAGAATAGTTAAAACACTTCAATAAATATATAAGAAATCGAATTCAAGGCCAATATAGAATACTAATACTAGATAGGTATAAAAACTATAAATCAATATCATTCCAGAATCATTATAAGGAGAATAATATTATATATTTTATTTATTTATTTATATTGCTTAACATCTGTGATAAACCTCCCTAGGGGTATTCAAATATACTACGAAAATGGACTAATTTACAAAGTAAGAACTCCAACCAAATATAATAATTTATCTTCAAGGCTAAAGATTGTTTGCTTTTTTATGGGTATAGTCCAACTCCATTTCGAAAGGGATTATTTATATATTAATATCTTTGGGTAGATCTAGTTCTTTAGTATATATAAGGGGATGAAAATAATTTTCTTTTAGAAAAGGGAAAGATAATAGGGTATAAATAGGTAGTTAGAAATTAGTTACATTGTTAATATTTGGGGGTTGGCGAATATATAAAAAACTCTAAAGAGTTAGAAGGGTATACAAATTAGAAAGTAAAGGTTATAATAAATAAAGAATAGTCTCCCAGCGACTTGAAGAATATACTAATACTTATTTATTCAAAGCTAGGACAGATTTGGAAATAGAATCCTGATCTATTGAAAAGTTGGGTGAGTAGGCCTAGGCTTTTAATAAGCCTTTTAATATATATTATTATATTATTAATAGATTGAAGATATAGAGATATTTAAGGTTAATTGGTTTTTATTTGATTATTGATTATATATTCAAAGAAGTAAAGTAGTATTTTCGGAGTATTATAGGAGTATTCCTATTTATTTGTTAAATAGTTGAATCTTTTGTAATAAACTATAAAATCGCTATAACCAATCTTTATTACTAATAGTTTATATAATATATTTCTAAGGAATTCTAATTATATAAGCTCTTTTGTATTATAATTCGATTTCTATAATTTATAGATTAAGGAGATTTTGGTATTAGTGGATTGCTATCAAAACACTTTCGATAAGCGATATTTTGTATAGAACTCAAAGCGGATTCTATTAATTATAGATATTCGAATAATATCAATATCTATATAACCGAATGCATTTTTATTAGTTAGATAATTTACTACCTCATTACTAGCAATACTAATATATCCTGGAGCCCATTTAATCTTGATATTATAGATTTTCATTACTTTATAGTATTTATAAAATACTTATTGTAATAACATTACTATATTGCTATATATATATTATATAATCGATGTACTATTGATATATATTTATATTCGGTTTGTAATAAACTCGTAATAGAACTTTATTAGATTTTTGAGGCTGCGCTATACGCCGATCGCTTTTGCATTGAAGATATAGGAGTTGGGTCGGATATACTTAAATCCAAAAGCGATTTGTATCTTATTCTAATAGATTGTATACCTATATTCTACACTTCGTTTTTTTTTGTTTTTTTTAACCTATTAAAAAAGATAATATTATTATTAGGGGGAAAGATTATTTTATTATTTATTAAAAGTCTTAATAGTGTTTTTCTTTTTTAATCCTTTTATAGGATTATTATAACACCCTAACAAAAAGTATAATCGGAATAATTTCGGTTGCTATATAATAGAAATAATTATTCCGAATTATTAAATCTTAGTAATCAATTTTTATACTATACTAGCCCCTTTGCCTTTTATATATATCAATAGTTTTAGATATTCAATTAACAAATATTATACATCAATTATCTAAAAGCAGAATACAAAACAAAGTTTTGTTTATTCGAATATAACCTTTCCCAATAATAAACTGGCCTCAACTAAAAGGATTATAATCAATATTATCCAGTAGATTGGAAATATCCTATATATAATCGAATTGATTATTATATTAATATATTAGCAATAGCCTTTAATACTAATATCTATAGAAAAACCAATCCAACCGAGTCCCGCTTTATATTAATTATTATATTACACTTCTATTCTATAGAAAGTTATAGGGAGTATATAGGTAGTAATAGCTTTTTATAGACAAGATATTAGTAGGCTGTGTATTGTTCACACTATCGATCTAATATATAAGGTTATTTTTATAACTTTAACAAACCGAATTTTCATATATTGAAGGAAAGATAGGTATTGATCAAAAAAGATACCAAGCCACCTTGAAATGGATTGAATACTAGAATTCATAGCTATCGAAACTAATAATATAATGAGATTCTTATAAATAACTAATAATAGGTTTGTAATATTATATTACCTAATTATATATAAGAGTTCAAACTTTTCTAATACAAAAAAAACCTTATTCTTATTACCCTACTTAATAATCTATTATACCTTTCTCTAAAAAACCTTAGTATTCATTAATAGATCCTTGGATATATAATATATTGCTATATTATTGGCATAACCAAAACAATATTTAATATCTTGATTGAAAAGCTTAATGAGATATAATATATATAGGATTGGGAATAAAAAGAATCCCTATAGTATTCTATAAACTACTAGAAACTCACCGATTATAATACCCTTGAACCTAATTTTAATCTTTCAGTTTGTAAAAAAAGAATCAATTAGTTGGAGGAGTGCTATTAGCTAATCTTACTTTATTATTCGGTTTATAAAATATTACTTGAATATTATATTATAAACTCCCTAAATATCTATAGTAATAAATATTACTATATTCCCTATTATAAAAGCAAGCTTTGTATTGTAAATAAATACTACTATAAAATCAATACCTACCCACTTGAATAACACTCCGCAATATTGTAGGCTAACTATATCAAACCTTATAGCTATCTATAAGATCTAGCTAGCAATATATCTCCCAAGGCCCTTACCGATACACGATATAAGGGCGATCGGCCGATGATATTATATATATAAATCTATTATTGTATTTAAGTTATTTAACCCAACCTCTTGATATAAACTGTTTTAGTATTTTAAAACAAAAATATAGTATCCAAATTGAAGGTTTTATAAAAGCTTATATCAATTATATATCGAAAATCGAATTCTTTATAGCTTTCAAAGTTGTATATGAAAGATCAATTATGAATTAGAATATGAAATCTGGATTTCAAGAAATAGGATTAATTCCATTTAATCCTAAAACTATATTTTTTAAATTCGATATTTGTTTTTATATATCTATTTTTTCTTCTTTCGATTTAGATTCATAGATCTTTTGAACTTTTTATAACTTTATAAAAGCTCTTTTTCAATCAATACTAGTTAAATCTCGAATAACTTGTTATCAATTAAGTTCTCCTATATTTATATTTGATACTATATTAACTTTAGTTAAGAGTATAAAGAAACTAATATATAAGAATACACTTTTAAGTATAAAAAACCATATATTTCGAAAGGCAAATGAGGTATTAAATTGATATCGATGTACAAAAAAAACTCAATTATAATATAGAGGGATATTCATTAGGTAAGATATAATAGATATATTGTTTCAGAAAGAAATTGATATTCAGGTTTGATGTAATAAGTATCAAAATAAGGGAAACTCTAATAGGGAAGGGAGTTTTAGTTGATGTTATAGTAAGTGCGGATTGATAGAGTATAATATAAGAATCTATTAAAATAATATAATAGATCTTAGATTATTAAATTCTTAAAAGTTTCAATCAATTGAATCAATGGTTATTGAATAATATAGATTTGAATATATGAATTGAGGTGAAAATAGCCCACATAGTGATATGGCCTATATGTATATGAACCACGTTAGGCTTTCTATAAGTGCTATAAGGCAATAGGCCAATATGATATCAGAATCAAGTGGTCTCCTGGTTATATAGGGATTGTAGATAATGAGGAAGCAAATCAATTAGCTAATACAAACACTTTTGGTATAATAGATTACAAGATTATATATCTACCCACAATCAATAAAGCTCACTCTATTTACTATAGGAAATACTATAACATAGAAGTAGAATGGTGATCGAGTATACTCACTATAATCTTCTTTATATATAGAATATAATAATCGAACTATTATATAAGAGAGTCTAGAGAATTAGGGATCTCTAGGGGCATACTATATAAGCTCCTTATAATGAAAACTGGCTATAATGACTTCGCAATATACTATACCCGATTCGATCACCAATCTAATAAGATGGAATACTTATACAGTATACCAAAAGCCTTTCTTTATTTCTTCCAATGCTTAGTCAATAACTAAAAGAAAGCCGATTAGCCACTAGTTTCTTTGTGTATAGACTTAGAGGAGTATATAATAGTATATATCAAGAAGCTTTTATATAAATTAAATAATCTCATTAAATTGATTATATCCTTAAAGTTCTATATCCGGATCTATTCTAACTTTAAATAAAAAGAGGACTACTATATTACATCCAAATATATCCCTTCAATTTAGAGCTTAGCCTTTTTCTCCTACTTCAATTCTTTATCTTTTTGTACATCCTCGATTCTAGTGATTTATATACATTCCCTGCCTTTAAAGCTCAATTTTAATAAGTAGCAACTAATTATATACCTAAATCAATCAACTATTTTCTATAGGAATAAATAGCCCTTAAAAATCTCTTCTATTAAATTAAAAAAAAGATTTAATCTAAGATATAGAAATTCAAACGACCCTTTTCATTTATAAAAGGAGTTTTATATCTATAGAAAAAGTGAATAGTTTTTAGTTTAGATAATTGCTTTAAGTAGCTATAGTGTTTGTGCTATGTAAGGATCACTACTTCTTAGTATGTCCGGATACCCCTAGGGAGGTTTAGAGTAGATGTTAAATAATATAAATAAATAAATAAATAAATATATATATAAAATAATCTTCTGCTTTTTGATTCAGTATATTAGGGCGAACCATTTTATAATTAGATCAATATATAATACAAAAGTTGAAATCAGATAGGAATTCGGTTTATTTAGCTTACCTTTAATTCAATATTTTTATTGATATAAAATATTCTAGATTCTTATAATCTATAATAATCTTAAATAACTTTTATATTCTATATAGTTTGGATCTCTATTCTTTTAATAATTTAATAATAATTAGTAATTCTTTATTATAGATCTTATAGTTATATTCAATAATACTATATTTCGAAAAGAAATATACAACTGGATATAATTAGCCCCTATTATTATATTATAAAAGGACATTATCTGTAATCTAATTTGAAGTATTTGTTTTGATAATTATATAATAATAATAATTGAATATTATTAGAATTAGGGTAGAAGCGAAGATTTGTTTTAATATTTTGAAGGCATTCCCTTAATCATTAATTTAATTCTATATATTCTCTTTCCTTAATAGGTGGTTCAATAATTCTATAATTTTAGAAAAATTGCAAATGAAATATTGATAGAAGTTAATAAACCCTAGAAAACATTAGAAATCTTTTAATCTAATTGGTAATTTTCAATTAAGAATAATCTTAACCTTATTAAAATTCATTTCAATACTATTTGGAGTAATAATCAAATTAAAGTATTTTGCCTTTTTAGTTTTGAATTTGCATTTGTTAATATCTATTTGTAATCCAATATTAACAAATCCCTAAATAATTTTTCGAACTTGTTTTTAATAGTTTGTAATATTTTCGGAATAGATTAAAATATTGTTTAAATATATTATACAAATTTGATTTACAAGATTAAAAAGAATATAATTAATATAATTCTGAAACGATATAGGTGTATTATAAAGATTGAAAGGTATAATTAGGGATTCGAATAAGTTAAAATGGATTGTAAAAGTAATCTTCTATTTGTAGTCTTTTATAATTTATAATTTGTTGAATATAATAATTATATTTAGTTTAATATAGATTTTAATATAATATAAAGTATTAAGGTTTTTTTGATAAATAGTAATAGATATTGGTTTTTAATAATAATATTATTTAATTTGCAATAGTTCTAGCAAATTCGAATATCTTTTTTAGGTTTTGTAGTAAAGAGGAATAGAATGGCTGATTGGGAATAGGATTTATAAATGAATTCTTTATTTAGATTGTTATTGAATTATTTATAAATAATTTGAAATTTGATTAGGGATATTAAATAACCTTTTTAATATAGGGATTTTTTGTTTAATATAAATTCAATTTTATGATTTTAAGAATATTGTAATAGGAATTTGTTTATAAGGGAAAATAGGAAATCAGTGAATAGATTACAAAGCTAAGATAATAGCTTATTTTGAATCTCTATTATAAAAAGCAAAGATCGATTAGTCTTTTCTATGAACTTCTCGATATCGCTTTTTATAATATTGTAATATGATTGGATAGGATTATTAGTTATTATTCGATATAGCTTATAAGCTCTATTCAATTTATTCTAGAATACTCTTATAATATAAGCTTTCTAATCTTTATAGAATTGGATAAAGCTATTAGTTATTAGGAATTTTATATTATTCATTTCCTATTGAATATTTTATAATATATTGATTGGCTTGTTTAAGGGGCTTGGTAATATTAGTGTATTCAATAGAAATAAAACATTTTTGTTCTATAATAATCTTTTATATAATTTGAAGCTGATAATAATTTATATTGGGATTAGTTTTAGAATCGATTAGTTTGGGATTATTCTAGTATAAGTATCTATAGTATTAGAGATTTGGAAAATACAATAATAATTAAGCTTAGGCGATTGTATATATAGTATAGCTTTAGGGCTTTCTATAGTAGTTTCTTCGATTACTATTAGAATTGAATTAATAAGCTTGAGAAGGATTGAAGGGTTTTGGAGTAATAATAAAGTGTTTTTAAAGCTTTTATCAACAACTTCTACTATCAAGGCTTGATAGAACCTCAATATCGGTTTTCTATTATATAAATATAGATTTGGTTTTGGTATAGTGTTAATTGGGGCTAGTATAGGATTGGGAATAATGATTGTAATAGAGTTAATAGAATAGTAATATCTAGAGCAATATTTGAATATAAATTTGAAAGTTATTACTATCTAATTAATAATAGGATTGTAATATTGGAGCTATAGAAGGCTAAGGATTATAGGGTTTATATTTGAAAGAGTAGTTATATAAAATAAATATAATTCTTTATAATTATTGATTTGTATATTTAGTAGTATATATTGGGTTAGAATATTGGAGGTTTTTCTATTAGTGAAAAATAGGTAACGAATATAGGGAAGGGGGTGTATAGGAATATGAGGTTTAAAGGTAAGTTTTTTATTAATAAAATTATACTTTGTAATCTTGTTGTTTATTAATCCAATAAGCAGAATAATTATATTAAATATAAAGGAAATTTCGGTAGAGATTTTGAGAGATTTACTATTTATTAATCTAAGATATAAAGGATCCTTAGATATAATAGATCTTTTAATTTATAAAGGTAAATTTCCTATAAAGAATCTCGATTTGTAATTATAAATTGAGATTAATCTTTTAATATATTTGATTAGGGAATTGAGCTTTTATTCTTTTTTGAATAGATAGATTCCTTAATAAATCCTTTCAAATTAATTTCTTGAATATATTCAAATAGAATTAGGGAGATATAATATAATAATATTTGAAGAATAAAAAAGCAATTAGTGGATTGGAATATATTCGAATAAGAAAGAGCGATTGGATTATAATAAAATCTAGGGTTTTGATATTGGTTTGTAATAGGGAAACGATTAACACTTGGAATATATTTAGAGTTTGAATTGATATTATATTTTATATTATTGGCTTACTTCTTTTTACAATTGCTTTTAATATAATTAGACTTTTTATAATAAAGATAAAAACTGAGTTCAAGATATTGATCCTGAATATAACAAATCAAAGAGTATTAGCTTTAATAAACAATATCTAATTATATTGAATCACTGGAGATATTTAGTATAGGGATTACAATAATAATAGCTAGCTTTTTGTTATAAGATTTCGATTGATTATAATTGAAATTGATACTTTGATTTTTATATTGATTATTTAGATAAGCTTTTTTTTCCAAATTATTATAGATTCCCCATTATTAGACAATCTATATATCAATATTAGTAATAAAGGGTTTACTAAAGCAATTAATAAAAACATTGATTAGTTTTTAAAAGATTTTAAGTTTAAAATCGGAAACTTATTATTCAATAGTCTTTTTGTATTTTATAGCAAATTATTTAAACTTAATAATGAAATTGCTAAATAGGGTTTTCTTTATTTTGTATTTATTGTAATCTATAGAAGCCTTGTAGGAAAAATCAAAAGTCTAGTATTGCTTGTTCAGTTCCTATTAAATGCTTAATATAGTATATCATTCAATCAGCTAAAATTCGGAATTATATAGATTATCAATAATTATATCGAAATAGATCTAGTTATTTGTATAAGCAGGGCCAAAAAGTAGATTAATAAGGAATATAATCTTTTAGAATTCTATTTTATTTTTGTAATTTATAGTTAAACAATAATTAATTATATTGCGAAAGATAGTATATTGATTTTACTATTTTATAATATTCTGTTTATTATTATTGAACTTTTCGGGAGCGGTAAAATACTTCTAATAGGGCGGGGTTTGAAAAGTATTATAAATAGTAATCTTCAATATATCATTTGTATTTTAAAACTAGCTATTCTCCGTTTGCAATATAGTAATTTGGGATTGTAAAGAACTAATAATCAATTCGATTAATGAAAATATGGTTTATATAGCGGTGAAGTAAGTGGTGGTTAAATCATTAAACAAATTAATAAAATTAGTAATATTAGTTTCAATAAAGTTAACAATATAATTTAAGAAAAAGTAATATAGGATTAAACCAAATACTAGATTAGATATAGGTATTAATACAGATATAATTATATTTAAAACACTCTCAGGGTTAAAACAATCAAATAGAGTTTCTGAACAGCAATAACGAAGATATACAATTGGTTAGCAATAGGTATAATTAATATAATCGATATATAATTTTGATGGAATTAATTAAATAAAATTATAATAGTTTTCTATTAGTAATATAAACTATTAGAGTATAGGTAAAGATTTATATTGTATTATAAAGATAGAAAAGCTATGAAAAAGAAAGGCCCTATTTATAGGAAATAGGGTATACTAGTAATCTGTGTTTGAGGCATGAAGGCAACTATAGAATATATAGTTGGCGCCGTGACAGATAAGGAATAGATTAGATGAATAATAGATAGCAATAAGCTGTTATAGTTCAATTCTATAAATAGCAAATCTCTATTCATTCAAACTATTATATTCCCAGTATATAGTTCCCTTTTTAATATAACTAATTTAATTGATAATAAATGCTTTAGTAAAGTTTTTGCCGATTATTCCTTTATTATTGTCACGGCGCCAACTATATATTCTGTAGTTGCCTTCGTGCCTCAGGTATAGACTACTAGCGTATCCTACTTCTTATAAGTAGGACCTCTCTCTTTTATAGTCTTTTATCCTTATAATATAATATAAGTCTTTACCCATACCCTAACAATTTGTACTATCAAATAAGAAAGCTATTATAACTTTATTTGAATTAATTTCACCAAAATTGTATACCGATTATACCAATTATATTTACCACTAACCAACCATATACTCTTATTATCACTACTTAGGAATTCTACTTAGTCGTTTCAATCCCAAGAGTATCCTAAATATAGTTATATCTGTATTAATACCTATACCTAACCTAATACCTAGCCTAATCCCATATTACCCTTTCTTAAACCATATCATCAACTCTACTGAAATCAATACTATTGATTTCATTAATTTATTCAACAATCCAACCACTATTCACTTCACTACTATACAAACTATATTTTTATTAATCAAATCAATCACTAGCTCTTTATAATCCTAAATTGTCTAATTTAAAAATACAAATAATATACTAAAGATTATTATTCACAATATTTCTCAAATTCCGTTCTATCGAAAATATTTCATTATCCCTAAGAAATTTAATAATAATAAATAGGATATTATAAAACATTAAAATCAATATACCGCTTTCCATAATATAATCAATTATTACTTAACTATAAACTATAAAAATAAAATAGAATTCTAAAAGATTATATTCCTTATCAATTTACTTTTTAGCCCTATATATACAAATAACCAAATCTATTTCAATACAATTACTAATAACCCATATAATATTAATCTTTAGTCAACCGGATAGTATACTATATCGAATATCTAATAGGAATTAAACAAGTAATACTAGATTTTTAATTTTTCCTATAAAACTTTTATAAATTATAATAAATATAAAATAAAGAAAACCCTATTTGATAACTTTATTATTAAGTTTAAATAGCTTATTATAAAGTATAAGAAGATTATTAAATAATAAGTTTCCAACCTCAAATTTAAAATCTTTTAAGAATTGATTAATACTTTTATCAATTGTTTTAATAAATCTTCCATTATTAATATTAATATATAGATTATCTAGTAATAGAGAATCTATAATAATTCAAAAGAAAAAGTCTATTTAAATAATTAATATAAAAATCAAAGTACTAATTTCAATTATAATTAATCAAAGCTTTATAACAAGAAACCGATTGCTCCTACTGTAATTCCTATATTAAACACTTTTAGTAATCTAATATAATTAGATATTATTTATTAAAATCAATACTCCTTAACTTATTATATTCAGGATTAATATATTGAATTTGGTTTCTATCTTTATTATAAAAAGTTTAATTATATCAAATACAATTGCAAAGAAAAGCAGATTAACAATATAAAATATAATACCAATCCAAATTCTAAACACATTCCAAATATCAATTATTTCCTTATTACAGATCAATATCAAAACCCTGAATTCTATTATAATCTAACTATCTCTTTCTATCCGAATATATTCCAATCCATTCATTATTTTCCTATTCTTTAGATATTATTATATTTTACTTCCCCAATTCTATTCAAATATATCTAAAAACTTAATCTAAAAGGATTTATTGAAGAATCTATTTAATTAAAAAAGAATAAAAGTTTAATCCCCCAACCAAATATATTAAAAGATTAATCCCGATTTATAATTACAAATCGAGATTCTTTATAGGAAATTTATTTTTATAAATTAGAAGATTTATTGTATTTAGAGATCCTTTATATTTTAGATTAATAAATAACAAATCTTTCAAAATCTCAATCGAAATTTCCCTTATATTTAATATAATTATTCTATTTATCGGATTAATAAATAATAGGGCTATAGAATATAGTTTTATTAATAGAAAACTTATCTTTAAACTCTATATTTCTATATACCTCCTCCCTTATATTTATTATCTACTTTTTATCAATAGAAAAACCTCTAATATCCTATTCCAATATATACTATTAAATATACAAATCAATAACTATAAAAAGTTAGATTTATTCTATATAACTATTCTTTCGAATATAGATTCTATAATTCTTGGTCTTCTATAGCTTTAGTATTATAACCCTATTATTGATTGGATAATGATAACCCTAAAATTTATATCTATATATTGCTTTAGATATTGCTATCCTATCAATTATATTATAACCGTTATTCCTAACCCTATACTAACCCCAACTCATATTATACTAAAATCAGACCTATACTCATATAACAAAAGACTAATATCAAGATTCTATTTAACCTTAGTAATAGAGATTGTTAATAAGAGCTTTAAGAATATTTCATTATTGTCTCAAAACCTCTCAAACCTTTTCGAGTTTATTAATTCAACCCTAATAGTAATTAAAGAAACTGCTATAGAAAACCCTGGAATTATAATATATATATAATCGCCCGAGTCTAATTGTTATTATACTTTCTAAGTTTTCAAAGTTATAGATATCTGTATTAGGATGATCCCAAACCGGTTGATTCTAAAACCAGCCCTAATACAGATCGTCGCTGACTCTAAGTTATATAAGAAACTACTACAAAACAAGAATATTCTGTCTTTATTAAATACACTATCGCTGCCGAGCCCCCCAGGCGAGCTAATCAATATATCGCGAAATATCCAATAGAAAATGAACAATATAAAATTCCTTACAACTAATAGTTTTATTCAATTCTATAAGGATTAGAAAGCTTATATTATAGAATATTCTGGAATGAATTAGATAGAGCTTATAAGCTATATCGGATAATAGCTAATAATCCTATTCAATTATACTATAGTATTATAGAAAATAATATCAAAAGTTTATAGAAAAGATTAAACAATCTATACTTTCTATAATAGAGATTCAAAGCAAGTTATTATTCTAGCTTTGCAATCTGTTTATTGGTTTCCTCCTCTCTTTTATAAATGAGCTTCTATTATAATGTTTTTGGGATTATAAGATTGAACTTATATTAAATAAAAAATCCCTATATCAAAAAGATTATCCAATATTCCTAATTAAGTTTTAGATTATTTATAAATGCCTCAATAATAACCTAAATAAAGAATTCATTTGTAAATCCTATTCCTAATCAGCTACCCTATTCCTTTTTATTATAAAGCCCAGAAGAAGTATTCGAATTTGCTAAAACTATTATAGATTAAACAATATTACTATTAAGAACTAATATCCTCTACTATTAATTAAGGAAACCCTCGATATTATATATTATACTAAAATTTATACAAAACTGGATATTATTATTATATTCAATAAGCTATCAATTACAGAAAACTATAAATAGAAAATTGCTTTTACAATTTACTTCAACTTATTCGAATCCCTTATAATATCTTTTAGCCTTTATAATACTTTCGCCTTATTTTAGAACTATATTAATTATATTCTTTTCAATCTTTTGAATAAGAATTATATAGTATACCTAAATGATATTCTGATTTATTTCGAGAATATTATAGATTACTGAAAACAAGTCTACAAAATCGTTTAGAGACTTATCAATACTAGTTTGCAAATCGATATCGATAAATATAAGTTTGAAACAAAGAAAACGAAATATCTCGATTTAATTATTACTCTAAATAATATCGAAATAGATTTCAATAAAGTTAAAACCATCCTCGAATAGAAATTGTTAATTAAATTTAAATATCTCTAATACTTTCTAGGATTTATTAATTTCTATTAATATTTCATTTATAATTTTTCTAAAATTACAAAACCATTAAACTATTTATTAAGAAAAAAGAAAATATAGAATTAAACTAATAATCAAAAGAATACTTTTAAGATATTAAAACAAGCTTTCACTTTTACCCCGGTTCTTATAATATTCAATCACTATTACTATATAGTTATTGAAACAAATACTTCGGATTAGGCTATAGGTAGTGTTCTTTCACAATACAATAATAAAGGCTGATTACACTCAATTGTATATTTCTTTTCGAAATATAATATTACTAAATATAACTACAAAATCTACAATAAAGAATTATTTACTATTATTAAATCATTAGAAAAATAGAAACCTGAATTATATGGAATACAAAAGTTATTCGAAATTATTATAGACTATAAGAATCTGAAATATTTCATATTAATAAAAATGCTGAATCAAAAGCAAATTGGATAGACTGAATTCCTATCTGATTTCAATTTTCGTATTATATATCAATCTAGTTATAAAGTAATTCACCCTAATATATTGAACCGAAAAGTAGAAGATTGCTTTTTATATACAAATCCCAATCATAATCAAATCAAAAATCGATTATAAATAATTCTTTTAGAAAAAGTATTCGATATTATTATATTTAAGAATATTATTTGATAAATAAATAATAATATTAATTTCACTATAGCTTTTATAAATATAATTATCCCTAATATCAATAAATTGATCAATAATCTCATTAATAAATTATACAAATTATACAAATTAATTATTATTATATATAAAATACTCCAAAACCCAATTACTTATTATTAGCCATTATCAATCCAAAAGGATTTCCAAATCGCTTTACAAGATTGTAGATTAATTAATAATAAAATCTTTTATCGAAATCGCTTTTTCGTTTCTTTTTTTATTAAGCTTTATATACAGATTATATACTGAATACACTTTATTAAATCTATTAAATATCCTGGCCGAATAAAAACTATTGATTTAATCTTTTATATCTATTAATAATCCAATATATCAAAGGAAATCGAAACTTTCATATAAGCCTACCAACTCTACTTCCAAACCAAAGCCTTCTATTTTACTATACCCAGATTTCTAGAACCTTTACCAATACCATTTCACTTTTAATCCAATATCTCTATTAACTATATTATACTATTACCAATCAATAAATACTACAAAAAGAAATATCAATATATTATTATAATCATCTACCACCTAACAAAGATATATTATTTTATGTTAATTATAAAACTATCTATAAAGGAGTTTACTAATTAGTTTATTAAGAAAGTTTATTATTTATATAGTATTTCTAATAATATTGTTTCTAATAAAGATTTACGATTCATTTCAGAATTCTGGAAATATTTATTAGAATATTTATTAATCATCCTAAAACGATTCTCCTTATTCCATCCAGAATCCAATAATTAAATAAAAAGAATTAATATAATAATAAAACAATATCTTAAAACTTTTATAAATTTCCACCAGAATAATTAATATAATTAGTTTCCACTTACAAAATTCGTATTCAATAATATTATCTCAAAAATTACTAGTATATCCCTATTCTTTATAAATTACAATTTTTATTTACAACTCGGTATTAAGCTTTTTTTATTTATACCCCCGAACTTATTATACTAAAGAAAACATAAATTCCTAAAAGCTAATGAGATTACAAATTGGTTTAATCTTATTTTAACAAAATTAAAAGCTTTTATTACTTAGTTTATTTAAAAATATAAGGATTATATTAATACTGCTTTATATAAAGAAGATAATAAAGTATAGATTAGTATTAGGAATATAAAGATTAATTATTTAATGAAAAAAGGTGATAATAAATAGAACGGCTTTTATAAGGTTCTTAAAGTTTATAAATATATTTATTTATTGTAATTATTTATTAGTTCTAAGATTTTTCCTATATTCTATAACTTATTGCTCCAATCACTCTATTATTCATTTGGATTAATTGGTTGGAATACAATTAATAAAGCTGAATTCCATCGGAATTAAGATTGTATCCTCAAAAGGGATAATAAAACAAGTAAAGAAACCGAATAATGGGAATTCGATAAACTCCTTAATTATTATAATAAGGATAGATTTCATT
>JBBMOJ010000516.1:0-27071 GCA_038090695.1 Sclerotinia spermophila | reverse complement strand
AAACTCCATCACGTGACACTCATCACGTGACGATTCTGTTACCGTCGTAACATTAATCTCTAGATCTTCTATTATAGTTTTTACTAATAAAGTATACAATATTGAATACTTTATTAAACTAGTAAAGATTTTTTAGAAGTCTATTTTATATTTTTATAGATACCCTTTAATAATTAATTATACTTTTCTTCCAATTAATTTACTAAAGTGATTTAGTTTATTCTTCAAAATATATCTATTATTTAATAACTTTTTATTAATAAATATGGTTCCATTTATAATTTCAAAGATACTATTATTCTTAAGACTTTACAATTTATATTTAATTATATCTATCTATATTTAAGCATCCTTTTATATAACATCCTCAAGTTTTATTACTTCTTTTAATATTGATTTAAAACTATTAGTTAAAATATCTTCGAAATATATAAAGACAGTAAACAATATTTTATATTACTGAATAATCTAATTACTAAAGATACTCTCTAATTGTTTTTTATAACTCTGATTTAATTCAACTCGAATTAGAATAGTTGTTAAAGCAAATCTTATTTTTGGAATCTTTATAACTATTTATATATTCTATAATCTAATTGTAAATATTTATACTTTTTATATTAATTATTTAATTACCTATAATTGTTATTACCAAAGTATTTGTAATAATATCTTTTATACTAAAGGATAAATCTAAGCTTCTTTTTATTTATTTATAATTTAAATTTCCTTTTACTTATTGGTTTATATATTTCATATATTATTCTGTATTACTAATTACACCCTTTGTTTTATAGTTTTAGACCTATTATATAAAGGGATTTTTCTTTTCTTTTTTATTCCAGACTATTCTGGGATACTCTTTTCTCTAAGTAGGTATCTGTATTTATTAAAGTTAGTATTTGCTATTCTATTAATAATCTTATTATAAAGATTAAAAAGGTGATAAATATTATTTTTATTTATTCTAATTATAATATACTCTTCTTTGAATACTCTCGATTCGAACTTTTTAAATAATTGTTCTGGATATTGGGGGTTCCTAGTCTATACTTTATATCCAAATACTCTGAGTTTTTTAAAGTTAGATTGTTTATTATATATAACTTTATATAGTATAATTGCTGTTGAGAGTATTCCTATTTCTTTAAAAGTGTTAGAAAAAGGTATTTTGTTACTAGTATACTACTTAGTATTAATCATATATTATATGATTTTCAATATGCCCTTTTAAATAGTATACTCTATAGCTCCTTCCTTGGGAGCTAGCTTCTATGCTTTAATGCTTCTTGTTCAGGGAGCGGAGCTAAACCTCTTTTAGATTGTATATAGCTGTGTGGATCCACTTTTTCTGATCTCCAAGTTTGCCGGATGTGGGTCTCGTATCATTAAATGATACACTTTACCACTGCGCCATCCGGGCTCATAACCTGTCGGAAATAGACAGCAAGTTGCGTATAATATGATAATATTATATATAGGAGTGTCTACGATATAACTTTACACTATAATGTAAAGTTGTCACCTATACGATAGAGAAGAGATTTATAGGGGGAAGCTAAGGGCACGTGCCACCAAGTGGCACGTAGTACACGTGATTTCCAACAAAAAGGTAGTGCTTTTGTAGGCAATCTGTTCTTCAAATATATAGTATACCTAATAATGAATTCCTATATCTTGGATTCAATTTCTAATTTACTTAATAGTAATCTTGAAGTAATACTAATATCTTGAATCTTTTTCTTAACAATTCTATTTATAGAATATTTTCCTAAAAGCAAGGATTCGAAGATTAATCCTTTCTTTCTAATCTCAATTTGGAATATTATTCCGAATTCGCCTTTTCCATTATTTGTTCTAATAATAGCAATTTTGGAATTGAACTCCTTTTCTATCTAATTAATCAAATCCATTAAAATAGATACTATTATTATTATTGATTTATCTTTTATAAATCTAATCTATATAGATCTAATAGTATTATTAATAATTATAATAAAGTATCTGTTCCTATTTTCAAAGGGTTCTTATATATCTAATTGTTGGAAATCATATGTAATATATGATTAATACTAAGCAGTATACTAGTAACAAATAAACCTTTTTCTGACAGGTTATAAGCCCGGATGGCGCAGTGATAAAGTGTATCATTTGATGATACAAGACCCACATCCGGTGTAACTTGGAGATCAGAAAAGTAGATCCATCCATACAGCCATATGCAACCTAGTAGAGGTTTAGCTCCGCTCCCTGATTACAAAGCATAGAGCTAGCTCCCGAGGAAGGAGCTGTAGGGTATACTACTTAAGAGAGTGTATTGGAAATCATATGTGATATATAATTAATACTAAGTAGTATACTAGTAATAAATAAATCTTTTTCTAACACTAATAAATCTATATAAAGACAATATAGTCTTATAGGAGTGTGAACAACTATTTGTTTATTGAAATATTTATTTATCCTTCTTATAAAACAATTTTATATATTCTTTAATTAATAAGCTTTCTTCTTTTAATATAATATAAACTATTAAAGGCTTTTTTCAGCTTGTTTATCTAATTGTAATTGAGATAACCTAAGTATCGATATATTATTTCGGCTTTATTATTATTAGAGTCAATCTTTTTGATCTCTGAATCTATATTAGCTATATATACTTATAGAGTAAAGGATTGTTTAATAATATAATTATTATTATAATGTTTTATAGTTATTTCAAATTGACCATTTTTCCAGTAGGATATTGAATCTCCTTCAAAAATGATTTTTCGATCTATCTTAGTTAATAATCTAATAGAGATAAATTGATTATATCGAAACTCCTTGATATATTAAATATCCTATAATATAAGGTTTCCAATAGTTACTATTCCGAATATAATACTTTGAATATATTTATTATTAGCTATCTTGATTTTTTATAGTATACCCTAATATATAAGATTTGTAAGGTTTTCAATCGAGCTAGTAAAGTAATAGGAAATCCTTAAATCAAGGATCTATTCATTGTTTTGAGCTTTAGTATATATTATATTATAAGGATAAAAGAAACTAGTATATTCTTCTACTATAACTACTCCAATAAAATTATTATCTTTAATATTATTCTTATCTTGTTTTAAAGCCTTTTTAGCCTTTTTATATATATAATACTGATTTTGCTAATATCCTTTCTTATTATAGAATCTATAAAGAGATTCCTTTTTATTAATTCTATCAAAAGTATTTCCTATTCTTTCTTTATAATCTCTATTATAATATCTTTCTTCCTTTCCTTAAACACCTTTTCTTTTAATATTATTTATTATAATATTCATTACTATAGCTTAATTAGTTTATACTTTAAGGAATCCTTTTAGTTTATTATAATATAAATAATATATCTTATAGATCTTTATCTATAGTTAAGATAAGGTTATTGTTCGTTTCAAGGAGGATACAGATGACGTAGTACCCACTATTCGTAGGTCCTAATTGTCATATATTGTATTCTATCTAAGGAGCTAGCTATTGAGGTGGACAATCCATGAATATGGATTACTACAAGGCTAGCGCCTCCGCTTTCGCTTACTAGATTGCTAAACCTAGTTATATAATTTAAGGTCATTCACTATTATTTATACACTAGAGACTCTTTATTTTATAGTCTTATATCTATAACCACTATACCTCTGCTATTACTCTATTCCAAAAAGAAATTGAAATGTATAAATGAAAAATACACTTGAGTATATAGAGTCCTTACTAGAGGATCTCTTTTCTTCTTTTAGTTCTTTATATCTTTTAGCAACTTTATACCCCTATTACAAAATTACAAATTAGAGCCTCTCTTTTTCTCTTCTCTTTTCACTCATTTTATTGCCTTAATATTAACCTTATTTATATCGATTAAATTAGTAAAAGCTTTATAAGGTTTTGCTTTAGTTATTGTATTAGCTAGATTTGTATATCCATCGATCTATATGATTTTGATAATCTCTCTTCGTTTGTATAATTATCTCAATATTATGATATCGATTATTAATCTTTTTTTGTTAATTATACTGAGTTTTGTGAGTAGATTGTATAATGATTTTGAATCTATATATATAATCAATAGGATCTTTATATTAAGAATCGCTTTGATTGTTGATATTATTATAGCTCCTATATCGAATCTATAAACTAATCTATATAATTCTGATATTAATACGCTTTGTGTAACTCTCTTGTATTTGATAGATAATTAATGAATAATATTAGTATTGCTGTATTTATTAATCAATATAATAATATAACCAATTTGGAATGAATAGTCTTTATTATTCGTAAACAAGATATCAGTGAATATAACCACTTTGAGTGATTTTAGATTGAGTGATACAAAATTCAATCCTTTGAAGGAGTTTTCTTTTTACTATTTGGTTTGTTTATTCAGAGTTTCAATATCCTTTTTATTTAATTATATAATTTAAACTACTATTAATAAATCGAATAATAATTCTGATTAATATATAATAATAATATATATACCTTGAGCTTATTGTACTACATATTATTCATAAATATTAATATTCTTGTATAATTTATTATATATTTTATAAATATCTATTGGTTTTATAAAAACAGGCTGAAGATTAATACATTGTTTTTCTTGATTTATATATAGACTATTGCTATCTTTGAATATAAGAACTATACTATTGAATTTTAATGGATATTTATTTATTAACTCTTTTCGATCCTTAACTATAAGATTTACTTTCTTGAATTACTCTTTTTCAGTATTTAAAAATTTGTTATTTCCAATAATAAGTGTATTTTCTGTTTGGAGGGTGATAATACTGAAACCGAGGTCGGCGAAGACAAAGTCCTACCTGTATATAGTGCTGGCTACGAATCTGGGAAACAGTGGAGAGTATAGGAGGAGGCTTTGTGAATTTCTAATTTTATATCGCTGTTCCTTCTAGAGCTAATAGGATTCGTATAATAAAAACCTACTTTGAGGCAAATGAAGAATTAAGGCTAGCGAGGTTTCAAACGATACAAATAATGATGATGATCAGTAGCGAAATATATAATAGATTTATCTTGAAGGATATCCATTGAGCTGAATATGTATGAATTGTGAGTGGTTTATTTATTAGATGCTTTTTGGGAGGTTTTGATTTAAAAAAGATATTTATATTATATAAGGTATTACAAGTATTTCGAATATTTGTAGATTGTAGTCAATAAGAATTAAAAGAGACAATCTAATTAAATAAAAGATTGGATTGATAATAGGGATTTCAAGGAGATAGATCTATTTATAATTTGTTATTATCTCGATATTGTTTTTTATTATTTTTCGATATATTTGCTCTTTTTCCGAACATCTATTTTTATATAGATTGAACCACTTTTCTTTTATTTGATTGGGATAGGTAGTGAAAATTTATATATATATAAAGCTGCTATTCCTATTATAATGAGTCAAAACCTATCTCTTAGTATTCCTAAATAATATCGATTAAGCTACTCTACCTCCCTAAGGGAGAATAACCTTTAGAATATAAAAGGGCTCTTTATATACTTTATTATTATACTTATATACTCCCTACTATAGTTATTATAATAATCTATATTTATATCCTTCTCTATTTGTAATAAAAAGAGTAATTGTTTTTCGCTTCTAGTAAGTTTATAGTCTCTAAAGATATATATCTCCTATAAAGAAATAATATGTATCTGTAGAGGGGTGTTCAACCCCTAGTATTAAAGATAAATTGGTTTATTTAAGAGATATAGAAGGACTTAGGTTTCCTTTAAGAGGTTTTACTAATATATATAACAGCGCCCTTTTTGTATTGTAATTCTAGATTCTAGCTATGTCTGAATACTCTTAGGGAGGTCCATTATAGATGTTAAGCAATATAAATAAATAAATACTGAAACCGATATTATTATTATTAATATAAAGTAAGTATAGATTATATATTGATGGCTTTATATTGAATTTCTTATAATAATAAGTATGACATATTTTGAACTAATAGTTCCTTGCCTTTAGTATTCTATATAAAGGTTTTATAACTAGTAAAACTATATTTTTTAGTATATTCATTTCTTTTAGAGTATAGGTATAGAATATTCGATACAAATTCGATATTGATTAGGTATATACTTAGATAATATTGTATATATAAATGTTGATATTTTTTGTTTTTATTGTATTAATTACTAATACAGCAATAATATATCAGCTCGATTATTGAATTATAGGTGATTCTATTAAGACTGATATTTTATTTGTATTATTATAGACTTGGATAACGAATTGTGACTTTCGAAATTTATCCTCGATGTCTTTATTTTTGATTTTATTGATGAAATAGGATTTGAATATATATATTTCTTAAGGGATATCCGATATAAGTATGATTTTGAATACACATTTTTCTAATAATCCATTGATCTCTTTTTATTGTAATTCTTTATATTCAATAGGATTAGATAGATTTATTAATAGTTATTTAATATCCCTATTATTCTAAATATTTATTTGGATTTGAGGGAGGATAATTTGGGGTTTTGATTTCTTTAGTATTCTTTTTGTTGATCTTTGTAGAGGTTCTTTTTATAGTTCTCTTATAAGTGATTTTTGAAGAGATTCTTTTTTGTTTTTCTTTTGATTTTTATTACTATCGTTTTGAATCTCTTCAATCTTTTCAATTTGTTTATTTTCATTATAGTATAGTTTTACTGATATTAACCGAAAGCTAGTCGGTCTATTAGGGAGATCGATAATATATGTTTCTCCTTATATTAAAAGTAGAATCTTCGGGTTGTTCTATCCTCCTAATATAATACTTTTACCTTTTCTTCAAACTATGATTTTATTATTTAGTAGAAGACTATATAATAGAGTTATAGATGGTCCGTTTTGGATATTCAATATATTTTGTATTTTTATTATATTCCTCACTTTTCGTATTTTTTTTTATAGTTTTTGTAATAGCAGTTATACATTATTGGATTATTGTTATTGGTAGATCCGATTCAATTATTCTTAGGAATATACTGAAGACTAATAGTATTAGGATCGGATTGTTAATTCTTATTATATTTGTCAGAAAAATGTATTTTGTTACTAGCATACTGCTTAGTATTAATTATATATCATATGATTTCCAATAATATTATTAATAGTTTTGATTGTTATTTGTAATATTGAAGTTTTATTAATATTAAATGCTTTAGTTTTTTGATAAATAATTTTATATAATTTTTATAAAAGGATATAGTATTATTCAATAATACTAATAGAGTAATATACTTCAATAGGTATAATCTTGATATTCATATTTATAAATAATATATATTGATGGAATTCTGTACTTACAAAGTTTATATTTGTATTAGTTATAATATATTCTAGTAATCTAATATATATATTTATCTAATACTTATATAGTTTATCCTATATATTCTTTACTGTGATATTCTTTAGTTATTGAGCTATTTGATATCGGATTGCTTTGTCTATAATATATAGTATAGTTTTGCTATCGATATATAGAATATCTATTAATATAATATAATTGAATTTGTAATTGCTGTTTGGGAGTGAAAACTTGAATCTGCTCGGAGATTTTCTATATAATTGATAATAATAGTAGAATTTCATTAAGTATTTTATAATTTCGAGATTCTTTTTATATCCAATATATTTCAATACTTTATATAGTTTTCTTGTTGTCAGATAATCGAATTGTCGATATAGGTATTATAGTTTGGTATTAATAAGTAGATATTCGTTGTTGTATATAGTGCTTTGATAAGGTTTTATATATTAACTTTCCAAAATAGGAAAGTATAATTGAATCTCTGAAATACTAGGAAGATAATTATAGGTATTATTAATATATTGTTAATATTATTATAAAAGCACTTGAGTTTATTCATATCTTCAAAGTATAAAAGAAATAGGATATTAGTTTTCACAATATGAAATTCTATTATACTAAAAAGAAGGTTGCTTTTCCAATCCCGAATTGTATAACAACTTTTTCTATTATTTCAAGGTTATACTTAATATCATCAATTGATTACTATACAAGATATTAATCAAAATCAATTATTGATTTTGTAACTATATTTATATTAATTATAATACTAAAGAATTCTAATATATTATATTGGATATTTATATTTTCTATTATTATTCTAGTTTTAATAATTAATATATAGGTTATAATATTATTGTTAAGTATATAAACTAGTTTGTAGTTATTATATAAATCAATTATTGTAATTATTACTCTAATAACTTCTTTTATTTCATTATTATTATTATCTTTATTATTGAAATATTGATCGATAATATTATTGTTATTACTTTCTTCATTGATATATTATTTATTTATAATAAATTGATTATAATATTTCTGAAATATATTCTCATTGAGATTATTATATTTCTTTTGGTATTTGTTTTTTATAATATTCTTCTCTTCTTTGTTATATTTATAATATCTATAATCTTTTTTTTTATATCCTGGAAAATAGTAATCATCTTTATTAGATTATATTTGATTTGAATAATACTTGTTTTTATTGAAATTGTTGAATCATAAGTGATATTATATATTTTGATTATTAATACTATTATTATAGAAATATCTTCTCAATTCTTCTTTTCGGAAAGCTTTTTGTATATAAATCTATATATTGTTTAATAATATTGATAAATTCAGAAACACTTTGATATAGATTGTTTATTACTCTATAGTATTCTAATATACTATTACAGGCGATAGTGATCTTATTAATATAGATTAGGATATCTTTTATATTTTGGGGTATATTATAGTATAGAATGTATATATCTTTGATAAGTATATTAAATGATTTTTGGATATCTTTCTCGAATTCTTTTTCGATATATCACGGAGGATAGCTACATCACTGGTCACTTTAAGGACTGGAGAAAAGTGTGTATAAAGATATATAAGATTAATTAGCTTAGAGATTAATCATAGTAATCTATCCCCCTATATATATATAGATATAGGCGATATAATCGCCTAATAAGGAATAGTGATCTACATCCAGGCAATATAGATGGAGAAATAGAATATATATAATCCACCAATGAAATAAGTGGATATGCTATACCGCTATTTGATTATGGATAGTCCTGGATGTGGATCGTATTGTATCAGTGCACGTGGATGTATAATACACGTGATACGGGGATTTCCGTGACACGATATATAAATTGAAATTAATATTATTCTATTTTCGAAGTATATTTCTTTGATATATTAATCCTTCAAAGTTCTTTTTCATTATTTTATATAGGCCCTCATTTATACTTAGAAGGTTAGTGAGATTATTATTATAAAAATCGAATACTAATCTAATTAGTATAATTAGAAATACTAATAGTATTACCTCTTTTAGAAGGAATATTCTTTTATATATATTATGGAAAAGATATAGCTTTATATCAAACGAATTGTTGTATTCCTTATATTTGTTTTCTTTTCTATAGATTTTCATTAGATTAATAACTACTCATTCTATTCTTTTTTAATTGTAATTATCTGATTGCTTTTCTTTCTTTTTCTTTACCTAATCGTTTTTGTAACTCTTTCAATAATTGCTGAAATCGTTATTGTTATTTCCCTTACTACTCTTATTATCTAATTCATTTGAATTGTTTAAATTATTAGAATCTTATAGAAGTGGTTTTGTCTTTTTCGGTCTTTAGTCTTTAGGCTGTGGTTTTTGTATTCTATTCAAGTTTGCTTTTATAAAAGGGTTTTTATATTTAGATTCTTTATTTTTATTCGAATCTGATTTTAAGAATACTTCATTAATACTTGATAATTTAATGAATATAATTATTAATAAAGAAGGTGTTAATTATTATAGATCGTATTTAATAGTTCCTAATATAATAAGGAGGTTCAACCATATAACAGATACGAATTATTATATCGCACATTTTTGATATTCAATAAATTCTACTATAAACTATTCATAATATTCTTTTCTATAACATACTTTATACAAAACTATTACAATATTTTTATAAATATCGATATAAACTCTATAGTATTATAAAAGATCCCGAAGTTTGAAAAGTATTATTTTTCGTATATTATTAAAGTTTTTCTTTATAAATACCTTAAAATCATTAATGAAAATTGATTGAAAGGATTTATTAATAACTTTCTTGAGCTTATATTTGATACACTTGTATTTTATAAATACTTTACAATATATAGAGTCGAGTTTTGGAGAGTAATCTTTATAGATTTTTTTTGCTTTTTGTATATCCCTAGGGTATTCGAATTCTAATATTAAATTAGATAATTTACTTAAGAATCCTTTTATAATTTCGGATTCGATATTATTGAAATTCTCTGATATTGGTATCCTGAATACTTTATTCTTATTAATTTTGTATTCTATTACAAAGTTGCTAATTGATATTTTTAATAAATAATCTTCCAATGCTAGTTTGTTTGTTATATTAATATTAAAGCTTTTGGGGAAGCGATTGGATATAAATTTGAGTATCTCTTTGAGTTTATCTTTTCCAGGATATTTACTAGATAATGAATTAGATATATTAAAGGGAATTGTTTATAATATTAATAGGAAGTATTGCAATATAGACATTGATTCATCAAATTATAGCCTCTCAAAATTAATTTGTAATATCATACTAATTAATATTCGTTTCGAGGAGGATACAAATAATATAGTACCCACTATTCGTAGGTCCTAATTATTATATATTGTATTCTATCTAAAAAACTAGCTATTGAGATAGACAATCCATGAATATGAATTGCTACGAGGCTAGCGCCTCCGCTTTCGCTTACTAGGTTGCTAAACCTAGTTATGTGACTTAAGGTCATTCACTATTATTCATATAGTTATATTGAGTTTACTAAACTTCTGTTTTAGGTAGTAAGTTTAATAATTAGGAATAGACCTTATTATCTGTAATAGACTATCGAGATATAAATATCTTATGTTTATAGTTAAGTAGATGATCGAAGAAGATTTATATAATCTTTATTTTGGAATTGAATAGTTTATAATTGAAATACTTTTAGAGCTTTTGAACAAATTATGTATTTATGGTTTTATTAAATATTAGTAGATATGTTCAAGTATTTGTAAGATTACCTTTATTAATTATAGATATTAATTAAAAGTGATATATTGAAATAAGACTAGAATTGATAATAGAAAATGTAATTCCTTTCCTTTTCTTTCAATTAATAATATCTGTGTGATTAGTTTTAGGTACTGTTTCTGTTTATGTATATAGTTCCAAAGTGGAGGTTGATATTATTACTATTTGAATGGATTCATAGAATCCAATTTAGTTATCGCCTTTGAAAACGATAATAGAACCTTATTTCGTTTAAATCATATTAATAGTAATTATATCTGCTATATTGAAATAATAAGGATATTTTGTATTTTACATATTATAAATATAGTAATAAAGCTATTATAATATAGGGCTTATAATCTATTGGAAATAGATAGTAAGTTATATATATTATAATAATATTATATATAGGAGTATCAACGATATAACTTTATACTATAGTGTAAAGTTGTTATCTATACAATAGAGAAGAGATTTATAGGGGGAAGCTAAGAGTATATACTACTAAGTGGTATATAGTACATGTAATTTCCAACAAAGTTATACTAAATATAGGTTTTATATCATTAAATGATATACTTTACTATTACACCATCCGGGCTTATAACTTGTTAGGAAAAGGTTTATTTTGTTACTAGTATACTGCTTAGTATTAATTATATATCATATGATTTCCAACACATATAATAAGAAGCTAAGAGATATATAAATATATTTAATATGAAAGTTATAAAACTTCCAGTCTCTCTATATATAATTTTATATATATTTCCTACTTTTTATCTCTCGTCGCTCTATTCCTCTTCCCTTCCCCCTTTCCTTCCCTCTTCTTCTCCCTCTTCTCCCTCTTCCCTTTTCTTTTCCCCCTTCTCTTCCTGTTGGACAGACTCGAGTTGGGTTGTAGGTGTGGTGGTAAATGTATTCTATTTAAATCTGTCTGTCCTCCTTCTTCATACGAAGAAGGAGGTCATATATATACTATTTACTCTATACTACGTCTAAACGCCACGTGGCACCCTGTGCCAAGGCATTGTGGGATCACGCATGTGATCGCACATGCCGGTGTTCCGACACTTCCCCCTTCCCTTCCCGCTCCCCTTCCATTTCACACCACACCATCCCACATCCCACATCCCAACCTCCACCACCACCTCCATCACCCTACAGCCCACATATCTCCCTCTCACTCCCACTTCACCACTCCAAACACATAACCCATCGCCATGATTCTCCATCCAATCAATCCATTAATCAATCCAATAAATCCATCACCTCATCCATAATCCTACTATACAAACCTCCTAGACTCTAAAAATGAGATCCCAGAAAAAAACAAAAAAGGGTTTAATATAATATCTATATTAAATCACTTTCCAGTCATTCTCATATATATAATCCCCTTCCCTAGCAAATTACTCATCTCAAATTTTGAACCAGACGTTGTTATTTAAAAGTCATTCCTTATATATAAGAGAGTCTCCTATAGAACCCTTATAATAATAATAACTATAAGACCAATTTATTCATATAATAGGTGTACTAATACGAATATTGTTTTAGAGCTCTTATACCTTGAAGTATAGAGACTCAGGGGAAACCCTTTATAAAAGGCCCCCCCCCCACCTTTTTAATTAAAGAATTCATAGATCTAATATTAATTTAGATTATACTATTACTTACTCTCATACTCATATCTTAATTATTACTAATATCATGATATAATTTAGTCTAATATAGAAAAAAACTTACTCCTATATTATATAAAACAAAACTACTTTCCATTGAAATCAATCTCAGTATAATGATTTTCTTATAGGTGCGACGACCTGGCCTTATGCCTTAGGCCGCCATCTGTTCCAGGGTTTCTTTCACTTCGCTTAGGTTTTTTGGTCCTATCGAATGGGAGAATAAAAAACCTCTTTTGATTTATCTTTTGTATATTAGTTTATTATTCTATTCAAGTAAAGATAATTGATTCAATTTATTACTATACCCTGAATCCCTTATTGTCACAATAGACTTTAAAATATATATATTTCTATTCTTATATATGACTCTGATTCCAGGCGGCAGACCGCCTAGCTAATAAAAGCGCATTCAGTCCTATGGATACTGATACTATTCGAGTACCTACAATCAATAGGATTTGCTCTGAGTTCTATATAAGATATCGTTTGTCGAAGACATCTTGGTAGCAGTCTGTCAATATTAAAACCTTTTCAATCTACAAACTATAGGAATCGAATTATAATACAAAAGAGTCTATACAATTAGGACTCCCTAGAAATATATTATATAAACTATTAACAATGAAAACCGGCTATAGCGATTTTGTAGTTTATTATAAGAGGTTCAACTATCTAATAAACAAGCGGGAGTGCTTCTATAGTATCCCGAAGGTACTATTCTACTTTTTCGAATGCTTAATCAACAATCGATCGAAAGCCGATTGGCTTCAAACGCTTTTACACTTTCAATCCGCTAATAATATAATAATATATATTAGAGGGCTCACTAAGAGCCCAACCTACTCGCCCAACTTTTCAATAAATCGGGATTCTATTTTCGGATCTATTTTAGCTTTGAATAAACAAATACTAATATACTCTTCAAATTGCTAGAAGACTACTTTTTGTTTATTACAATCTTTACTTTTTAATCCATATACTTTCCTAACCCTTCAAAATCTTTTATACATTTACTAATCTCTAAGCACTAATAATACAATTGAATTCTAACTATTCACCTATACTCTACTATCTTCCCCTTTTCTAAAAGGAATCTACTTTCTATAAAGAATTCGATGCACTCTAGAAATCAACCTTAGAATTAAAAGCTATAAATCTAAAGAGAGCGTATACACAACTATTATATATAATTAGCTTGAGCTTAATGCCATACTAGCCCAATCAGATAACAATCAATATACATCGCATGATACTACCCCCCCCTTTTATAAAGTTCATTTTGAACTTGCTTTATAAAGAAAGATATAAATTGAAAATAATTACTAATTATTAAGAAATTCCTAATACATATTATTCATCCTTACCAATTCCCAAACCTCTACTATCGATTCTATCTCCTCCAATTATTCTTTAAAGTATTAACTATTTATTATTTCATCTAAATCTCTATTCTTTTCTAAATTATAAATTTCTTTCGATTTGGGAAAAGCGGGGTCTTATTATTCTCGAACTCTTTGATACAAATCAAAATAGTAGGCATATATTTAATAAAAAGCATTTCTATATTATATATACTTATTTTCTTTTTCGAAGATATATTCTTTCGGTAGGGGTGAATTCTAGTATATATAGATATGGATGTGTAGGGGTAGAGCCTTTCTTAACAAATAGATTATCAAAGATATTAAAAGAGCTAATAATATTGAGATTGTTAATATCTATTGGGTCTAGTGTTACGACAGACATCACATGACACATTCGTATGTCACGTGATGGAGCCTTGGGGAGCTGTATGCTCCTGGAGCATATGGACCTTAAGGGCTCCAGAGGACGAAGGTCTATATAATAAAATAAGTTTCATTATAATATAGAGCTTCGTGCTCAAGAACAATCATTAGTTTTATACTATAGTTACGAGAATTGCAACCAGTTACAACCCTATCGAATTCCTACTTGAAGTCTAGTCTAAACCACCTCGAGAGATCTCTAGACACTTCCACGTGACCCTAGAGGCAGCTCCCGTAACATCTAGGTTTCGAAAATGGGATAGATTTTATAATATTTGTGGAACATTAGAGTGGAACAGATTACTAAATCCATTCGCTATATATATAGCTAGCTATTATATTATTTAAACAAAGCTGGAATATAAATAGAAAAGAATAAATTATTAAACAAAATGATTTCTAAATATAGTATTAAGTTTATTATGGAAAATCGAGATCTTATTCGAATTAGATTAAGTCTATCTATACACTTTATAAAGAGTATATTCGAACTTTGTAATATAGATATATAGAGAATTAATTCCTTATTTAAAGGTGTATAGTTTATTTTCGGTTTTCTAAATTTTATTCGGATTATTATAAATACATATAAATTGATTTAAAATTATAATATAGTCGAGAGAAACATTCTAATTGAAAGAAGAAAACTAAAATAGAATTATAGCTTATACCTGGGATTCAAGATTTAGATATATATAATAGAATTGAACTATAGAATCACCAATCGCTACACTATCTACTTGTAATTTTGCTCTAATCGAAAGTAACTATATATCAAACTTTTGGAAACTACTACTAAACTTTTCTGGATTAGGAAGAGAGGATTTCGATTGTATAAGGGTCGAAACTAGAAAGTGATATTCGAGAATCAGGAAGTGTAGGAAGACGATTTCATCCCGCTGACAAATCACTTCACCACAAAGCTCTCCAATCGCAAGGTTTATTGAGTCTAAATCTATAACTAAGAAAATAAAGAATAAGAAATTAAAAACAATACCAAAGAATCTAATCAAAAGTCTATAAGCATACAAAAGAATAGACAATAAGCCGAGCCAGAAGTATACAGAATATATAATATATATAAACATATATATATATTATTCTATTTCTTATCTAAAAAAGCTTTTAATAATATAAAGAATCTAATACACTTTAGAGATCAACCTTAGAATTAAAAGCTATAGATCTAAAGAGAGTATACACACAACTATTATATACAATCGGCTCGAGCTTAGTGCTGTACTAGTCTGATCGGACGACGATCGACATACGTCGCGTGACACTTTCCATTCTCTATATATACTAAAAAACCAGGCCCACCCAAAAATATTAATATATAAGTGATCCTTTTCAAAATAGAGCTATATTATATCTATAAAAAGGCGAACAGCCCTTAGCCTTGAAAATAAATTGCTATATCTAATCAGAGTTCTTATTTTATAAATTAATCCATTTTCGTAGTATATCTGAATACTCCTAAGGAGGTCTACTATAGACGTTAAGTAATATAAATAAATAAATAAATAACTCTGATTCCTATATATAATTAGGGATTTATTAATATATATATTATATATAAGATATATCTTCTATATATAATATATTATTATTTTGAAGATTATAATTTAGATTTATAATTTGTAATTCAAAACCTAAAACTCAAAACTTTAAACCCAGGAGAATAAAAGAAAGATAAAATATATAACAGTTATTGATAATAAATATATATAATACAGATATATATATATATACAAGAATAATAAGACCCAAAGAACACCAAGCTATATAGGACTTTTACTTCCTTCTTCCTCCTTCCTCCTTCCTCCTTTATACTTTTGAATTTGTAATAACTTAAACCCCATCTATCTCATATTCACATACCCGCCCATCTCTCGCTTTCTCCCTCTACCCCTTCTATTATTTCTCTTTCCCCTTCTATCCTATCGTATTTTTCTTTCCAAAAATTAAAAATTCAACCATCCATCCCATTATTACTCCACCTTCGCCAATAACTTATTAATCCTTTCTAATTCCTCCTTGCAAATTTCCGCTACATTATGACCAAAGATATATTGTTGATATTCGGGGACCGAGGCTACAATTGTGGGGTGTATCGTTAGCTTATCTTATTCTTTCCTTTCATCCCAAAGCATAAATTCATAATTCAGAAGTCTCAGCTCTCAGCTCTCAATTTCCGTCCCTAATCTCCTCAACTCCCTTTCTAAAACTCAAATGCGAATGAAAATACTCACAAGGTACATCTTGTCCCTTCTCCATATACACTTTAGCACTCTCCTTTACTTCATCCGATCGATCGGCTGCTTTGTTTGAAAACATTTGGATAGCGCTTGCGCGGTTTCTTCTGATTCTCTCAAAGACAGAGAGGCGGGTTGAGAAACTTTCTTCCGTGAGGTCGTTTGGAGTGAGGTTGGAGAAGAGGATACCGAGGGCACATCCATCTTCTACGGCTTGGGCGCCTGCTTGTCCTTGGTCTATTGGGGGTGAGGTCTGTTAGTGTTTGGGTTTGAGAGTGATGATAGGATTGGGTGGAAAAGGGGTGATTTAAGAGGGAAGTGAGAAAAGGGATATTACAAGGTAACATAGGATGTGCAGCATCGCCTATAACAACAAGTTTTCCTTTATGCCAAGTAGGAAGAGGAGCTCTGAAGAGAAGTTTCCAAAGTCTGACATCATTACCCTTTGCCAACAAATGGCGGAGTGAAGGATGATATGCGGTAAGTTCATTCATGAAAATTTCGCTGGGGTAACGGATATTCCAATCTAGATTATTCTCAAGTTAGATGATTAAGGTTGCGATAGAATGGATGAAGAAGAGAACTTGCCTTCGGTAGATTTAAGATTCTCTCTATCAGGACACATGAATACGATGTTGAGTATTTTGTTTCTAAAGATAATGTAAGTATTGAATATGAGGTGATAGGAAAGGTAAATATAACATAGTAGAGAGATAAGGAAAGGTAGATAAAACATACTCTCTACAAGGATACCAAACAACTCTATGAGGAGCACCATTCGGTGCAATAAACATGCGAAGTTTCCCTTCCATGTCATTCATGAAAAATGCACATTCAGGATCCTCTCGAATCTTTTCAACAGGTATCAAACATCGAAAACATGATGTACCTGTGGGAACAGCTGGGTTCTCATATCCGATGACTTCTTCCACTGCTGCAGAATGAATACCATCAGCACCGACAATCAAGTCTCCTGACATTTTAGTTCCGTCAGCGAAAGTCACTGATCCATTGGCGGTATCCTGTAATGTAGTTCAGAAAGGTTCATTAAAGGAATTAGAAATTCTCATACATAACCAATAACTTCGCGTCTATTCTGAATGACTGCCGGTTTTCCTTCCCCCTCTTCTCCTGTGGCAAGTCGCTTCAATTCTGTATGTAAATCGACTCTATGACTATAGAAATATCCGGAGCCGTATTGTTCTTCAATATGGGACAAACCTTCCACACCGTTATCAAAAAGTGTGTCTCCCTTAGTAAAGGTGATAGATTTAGCAGGCACTAGACGAGCTTGTTTGAAATCGAAGCCCCATTTTGCGAGAATTCGAGATGCATTTGGTTGAACATCTGGAATGGATTAATATTTTATAATTTGTGATGGAGTTTGTGATGGGATGGGGAATTGAGAGTGCTTACGGATAGCAGCGCCAACTTCATGGGATAGAGAAGATTTATCGAAAATCTTGTATATTTATTAATATTGGAGAGATTTGTCAAACAAGATTGTGAGAATTCAAAGATCTAAAAGCAAATATGAAAGTAATCGTTCATACCAGGACTTCATGACCAGCTCTTCTAAGACCAATTGCAGCCGAGAGACCAGCAATACCTGCTCCAACGACAATGACTTTCATTTCTTCAAAGTTTTGTATCAAATTCTCGCGAATATGAGTTTCCTTCCTTGATGTAAATTTAAATATATAGATATAACACAAAAAATAAGCATAGACAAAATAAACTCCAAGCAAAAGTTAAAATAAACTCTCGGGATGAATACCAAAGTTTAAATAGAGTATCGACTGACGATCATCCGCTTGGTTCGATGGAAAATTGCTTATTGACATGAACTACCTGTACTTTAACCATCTCATCCATGCTCACTCACATGCAGGGAGAAGCGGAAAGCGGCAAAGTCTATCTCGCGTTTCGTCATTGACTAATTATGAGGTTATGAAGCCATAAGCAAATGCAATACAACATGAATTTGATCAAATGTGATCAAATTTGATCCAATTTGATCAAACAAACTTGGTCTAACGGACATTTAGGCAAATGTCCGTTTTGCGTATAATGAACTGGAACTGGAACATACTGCATGGCAATGATATGATGCTGGGGTTTGATAGGTATGCATGAGATGGATGTGATCCATCCTGTCGTGGATCTTGCCATCTTGGAGATATCGACCGTGCACACCATTCAATGTCTGAGATTTTCGTCTCATGTTATTTGACTTCTCCATCAAGCGATTGATGTCGATGTCTTTGACCAATTGTGATGGTGGTATATGTCAGATTTTCACATACGATACGATCTCTCGTGTGGCGTTGTCGGCATTGGTGTTTCTTCCCACACGGCCCGCAAAAATATATCGTGGATACTGTACTCGATACAAGGCACGTGCAAGGGTTTGCTTCTTAGGTCGGTGAGGGGATAGCGAGGCAAATGTACGTAAATGAATGTTGACAGAGCATCTGAGAAAGGAGAAAGGGATACTATTTGTCTATTTGTGCTTGATTTTGTTATTGCTGGTCGATAGTACTGGTATTCTGCGATTCTTTGATTTGTCAAGGAGAGTTGTCGGTTTGATCTATCTGGCTGGCTAAGCAAACAAACCCAATCAAAAAAATCACCTGACGCGAAGCAGACATTGAAAAGCAGGAATGAGTCTTCTCATAAAGCACGTGTTGTTTATACATTTATATTTTATATAACTTAACTTATTGATTCGATTATATATATATACATATATTTACTCAAATACAGAGTATAGATATACGAGTCTTGGCAATAGATTAGAGATCTCAGATCGAAACCTTAATACCGAACCCGATCAATTTTATACTTTTATATATAAGTAAGTCTTACAAATAAGAGCAAACAAGGTTTCGGCTCTATACATTTAATAAATATATGAAATAGTTTATAATAACTACAACCTCGTCCCTTATTGGTTTAATAACTTTGGTAGAGTTTTTCTTCTTCAAGCTTATTGATTTATATATTACTCTAACGTTATATATAATATTGATTAATGATCATAATTCAGTCATCGGTTTTTCCATTTTTCATTTTGGTTGCATTTCATTTCATTTTGTTTTATGTTGAGTTTCGTGATTGAGTTTCATGGTTGAGTTTTCAATATCATTCCATTGTGTTATTGTGATAAGCAAGGCTTGTTGCAACTTTGCTGTATTATCTCAACAGAAGTTCAATCTGGGCTCATGAGCCATATTTAAATAATTAACTTCGCCGTTTCTTTGGTGGAAAAGGCTTGTTTGGATACATATAAAATGATATGATATTACCATCGTGGGAAGGAAGCTCCAAGAATTCATGTCTGCCATCTGTAAGATTTCAGATTGAGAAGCTACTGCAGATGGATGCGGGGTTGGAAAAGATACATACATATACATACTCAACAAAATTTCATTTGAAGCAAATACAAAGATGATATGAAGTATTGATTGTTCTACTCTAAAGGTAATCTTGGAATTTAAATCTTCAAACTATTCACTCTCTTCATCTCTCCTTTCTTTACCTGCAAATAATTACCCCAAATGTCAGAAACTACCTCAGAACTCAAAACCTACAATGGGAATTGTCATTGCGGTGCATTCAAATTCACAATCAAAACGCCTGAGATAACTACTGCCACTCAATGCAACTGTAGCATCTGTTTCAAAAAAGGATATCGATGGGTGTTTCCTGGTGAGGCTTGTTTCGAGATTACCAAGGGAGAGGGAACTTTGAAAGAATATCACTTCGGACAGCGTACGATGGCTCATAGGGTAATGCTATCATTTTCACAAACAGTCATGATGCTTATGGATTTAGTTTTGTTCAATATGTGGTACGGGTGTACAAGGATTTCGCTACAACATTCCGGCGGGAAGGGATATTGGTATCAATGTGAGCTGGACCATTTCTACACATATCATGGAGTTTGAGGACTGACGGTCTCGTTTAGGTTAATTGTCTCCAAGATGTTGATCAATGGTCCTTGGAAGTTGGCAAGTAAGTAGCATCCATGTATGTCTCTTTTATTCTATTGAAATATCTAACTTGCAATTTCCAGATATGATGGCCTTGATCGTGAACCACAATATATTCCACCCAAATTCACAGGTGAATTACCAACAGCCAAGTTCGAAAATGAGAAGCTTTATCCTGGTGGCTGTCACTGTGGTGCAGTAACCATCGCATTCAAAACTCAAGCCCCTCTACCCAAGCGTCATGAACATATTCAAGAATGCAACTGTAGCATTTGCTGTCGAGTAAGTACTCTATCAACAATTCATCTGATATCCCACTAATTGACATAGCTCGGCACCACTATGTGTTATCCTAGGAGAGACCAAGTATCCGTTTCAGGCATATCGAACTTGACAAAATATTCATTTGGCCAGGGCTATAACATATTCCGATTCTGCTCAACTTGTGGCATCACTGTTGATACCGAAAAGGACATGAATGCAGTATCTAAATCCCCTAAGACTTGGGAATCCTTGACACCAGCACAACGGGAAAGATGGCCAACTGTTCATCCAATTAACTTGAAATGCTTTGAGGGAATCGAATGGGATGATATTGATATTTACAAGGCGAACACTAGAGCAATAGATCCGCAATATGTTGTTCCGGTATGATTGATCTTGGTAAATTAAGAATGGGGAGGCGGGGGAAATGCATTCGGTTGAATTAAGGAAGTATTGGAGGGAAAAGTATTCGGATTCAATCTTCACAAAATGCCAGTTGATACCATCATATCTCCTCACATTATTGTTATTCTTGTTCTTCACACACATAGGTACTCTGTATAACTCCAATCGTCTTATCATACCAAATTCCCACCGTTGTCGTACCAGAGAATTGTATCTTCGCACGTTGGTCTATGATTGGTTATGTTTCATCCACGTGATCATCAACCTATTTTAAGCCACTTTCACATGCAAGAAACTTTGTTTTCTTTCTTTCTTGTGATAGCAACAAACATTCTTATCGTCTCCTAGAAATATTCGTCTCCCCAAATTCATTATGACTTTTACATTTACCCCTCCTCTCCTCCTGTTACTTCGAATTCTCTTTCCAAAATACATAAAATTCATAATACGAATTCAATATTTTCTCGAATTCGATTGATACAGCAACAGACACAACAGTACACATTGATTTTGGTTACAAAGAACGAGTGGCTCATCTACAATTATTCCGGAAACGTTCATTCTAGACCTAGACCATCATATTCGACCGCATATTCTTGCATTTGTCCAACATACGTTTGCTTGCAAGATTTTACATATATTCTGTAAAGAAGGCTATTTCCGTACATTTTTCTTCATCTGGATAGACCTTGGATGTATATAATGTACTCACGATCGACTCATCGTTCCAAACGAAATATTTCTCTAGAGTCATATCTACAACAAGACCAAACGACACCATTTCAAGACCCGGAATTTATGATGCAGAACCAACAATACCCTGCCATCTTGACTCAATCATCAAAAGAAGTTTCGATGCTTTATTCAATGCTTCCAAATATCGTACAATCACGTTTACCTCGTATACCATCAATTCGAAGGTCCGTTGACATATATGGATTTGTGAGTGGGCGGAAATCTGAAAGCATTTTATCTGGCGCAAGTACACCAGGATCAATATCTTCATCGTCAACAACGACTCTCGTCAACGAACATAGCTCTATTACCAGTGACGGGGAAACAGACAGCTATTTTCTTGATGATTCGCATTCTTCCGATGAAGATTTTCCTCAAAGCCTAAAGAATAGACAACTCAAGACGATAGGATTGTCTGAGACAGAGTCAGGCATTGCATGGAAATTTGCGAATCAAGGTTCGACAGCTATCATATTCAAAGTAATAACAGATATTAATCAATGTTGAAACAGGATATAATCTTCTTACTCTTTCGTTTGAAGAATCATCAGTGATTTCCCAAAGTACTGGATTCAGCAATACTTCCTTAGCCAGACAACTCTATATCCACGCCTTAACCTACTTACTCCGAGCTCTTCCTTCCGATCTCTCAACAGGGGAAAAGATCAGTCTACAAACCGCTGTACCAACAGGTATAGTAGAGGGCCTACAAGTAGAATCCATTGCCCGAGAAATGAATCAAGCTTCAAACACTGGCGAAACCCCTTCATTACTTCAAAGAGGTATCGCAGCTACCATCATTCAACTATTTATAGTGTTCCAATTCCTTTTACCATATCTGAAATATCTACTCACCTCAGCATATCAATATGATCGAACTCATAAAATATCAGAAAAAGTTCTGTCGAAGGGTATAGTGACGGTGGATACTATTGGAAAATCGGGCTTAGCGGTTACAGGTGCGGTTTATGGAATGGGTGATGGGAAAGTTGGACAAGCTATTACAGATGCGGCGGCTTGGGTTGTGGAAGGGGTTACGGGGGGTGTACATGAAGGTGTGACTGAGGGATTGGTTATGTTGGGTGCGAGAAATGGTACTTCGTCTAAGAGGAAGTAGAAGGAGGGAGTTGTCCATGAAGTAAAGTGAGTATATTTGGCGGGGTTAATTTTTGACAATAAAGATGAATTGTGATACCCATGGATAGACGGGAGTTTCTTTTTCGGATATAGGGTAAAAACTGGTTCTTGGGAGTACATAGGATAGAAGGAGTTATATGCTTTAATACATCAACGCATCAATACAAACCAATAAACTGGGACGCTTGTTACTCCTCGATAATGTGGTATATGGGGGCAAGCCCCCAAACCCCCATAGCTCGCTGCGCTCGAATGTTTGTTATTCGAAGTTTTTATCATAATTCATCTAATGGGCGGGCTCATGCACCTCGTGTAATTAACAGAAGTTCTTTTGAAGAAGAGGTACCAGAAAATAAAGATGCTTTATCATTTTTCATTGTCTCTAGAGTCAGGCAGGCCAGGTAAAAGATCAGTCTCTTCATCTTTTCGTCTGTTTTCCTTGGCATTAGATAAGACGAAATCACGTGCCAGAGACTCCAGTATCCACAGGCTAGCGGGAAAAGATAAACTCATCAAGGTTAGCGTCAAAAAAAAGTTCTGGCAGAAGAGAAACTTGCATGTTCCAAATTTTTGCAGAGGGGAACTTCAGCGACTTCAACAATTTCAATCAATCGCCACTTTGATTTTCATACTATTGAATTTGACAGTTATAACGTCAATTGAATTGTCACCACTACCTTTTCAATTTTTATCCGTTTACGGATCAGTTTTTAATCATGTTCTCCGTCTGCAGAAGAGGTCCTGCCTCAATCTCTAGAGCCCTTCGTGCAGTCCCTTCGACCATCCGCATTCCTTCAACCAGACCTTCAACTCTTTCTCTCATTTCCCAAAAGAACTCATTACCTGTCTTGGAGTCAAGATGGCTACATGTTTCTGCGGCTTCACGATTACAAAGTGTTGCCACTAAAGAAGCGGCGGTCGTCCAAGAAAATAAAGTCATTAATCGTTTCGATGAACTCACCAAGTATGGTTTGGTTCACCCAAATGTTGTTAATGAAATCACTCAAACTATGAAACTTGAGACCATGACAGAGGTTCAAACTCTGACAATCAATCAAGCTTTACAAGGACATGATATGTGAGTCATTGAAAAGATCATTTGGATTTGAGAATCTCATGCTAATCTATTCTATCACAGTATTGCACAAGCACGAACTGGTACCGGAAAGACAATTGGTTTCTTACTTCCTACCATCCAAAACATTCTCGAGAAGAGTCCTGAACTTGCATCTCGTCAACGTTATTCCAGAGCAAGAGCTTCCGATATTCGCGCAATTATCATTTCACCTACTCGTGAATTGGCAGAACAAATTGCTGTCGAGGCAGTCAAGATTACAAGAAACACAGACTTGATTGTGCAAGTTGCAGTCGGAGGATCAAGCAAAAAAGAGATGCTTAGAAAAGTTCAACGTGAGGGTTGTCATATCCTTGTGGGAACTCCAGGAAGACTTCAAGATCTTTTGGAGGATGAATACAGTCAAGTCTCTGCTCCAGGATTAACAACCTTGGTTCTCGATGAAGCCGATCGACTTCTAGATGATGGATTTTCTAGAGATATCGATACCATTCAAGCGCTCTTACCTAAACGAAAAGACGTTGATCGTCAAACCTTACTGTTTTCCGCCACTGTTCCAAAAGAGGTCATGGGTCTTGTTCGAAGACTTTTGAAACCGGATTATCAGTTTGTACAAACAGTCAAGGCAGGAGATGTAGCCACACACGAAAAAATTCCTCAAAAGATTGTCGCTGCAACTGGAATGGAGAACATTATGCCAGCCTTGGTCGAGATTTGCAAGAAAGGGATTCAAAAGGCTAATACTGAAGGTTCCTCTCCATTCAAGGCTATTGTGTACTTCAATTCAACCGCAAACGTTCAATTGGCTGGAGAGATCATGAAAGGAATAGATTCTCTTCATTCGATTGAGACTTCTGCTATCCACGGCAAACTCACACAAGAAAGAAGAACGAGAGTCACAGACAGATTCCGTCGTGCCACATCTGCTGTCATGTTGTCCAGTGATGTTACAGCGAGAGGAATGGATTTCCCCAATGTTACTCACGTCATTCAAGTCGGTGTGCCTAGAGACAGAGATACCTACATTCATCGCGTAGGCCGAACTGGTAGAGGAGGCAAGGAAGGAGAAGGATGGCTCTTGTTGACACAATCTGAAGTACCAGGAGCTCGTCGAACATTGTCCAACCTTCCAATCACACCTGATCGTACACTTGAAACCCCCTTTGTCGACATGAAACAAGATGCTCAATTGCCAGCCACAACCGCAGAAATTCTCAATGAAGTCGGTCAAGCAACAAAGAGAGTTGACCGTGAAATCAAAGTCGACGCATATATGGGAGCACTTGGTCAAGGTCAAAGGGGTTCGAGCCCTAAAGCAATGATGGAGGACTTAAACAACTGGACTAGATATGGTTGGGGTTGGGAAAAACCTCCTGCGGTTGGCCCTGGTCTTGCAAGAAAATTGGGAATTGATAGACTCCCAGGTGTTAATATTGGACACGAATCTCGCGACAATGACGATGATTTTGATGGTGGACGAGGATTTGGAAGCAGCAGTGGTGGTGGTGGTGGAAGAGGATTTGGAAGTGGTGGATCCGGTGGAGGAAGAGGATTTGGAAGTGGTGGATCCGGTGGTGGAAGAGGATATGGAAGTCGTGGATCCGGTGGTGGAAGAGGATATGGAAGTCGTGGATCCGGTGGAGGAAAGGGATTCGGTGGTGGTCGAGGTGGTGGAGGTGGTGGTGGTAGAGGATTTGGTGGTGGTGATAGAGGTGGTTCCAAAGGAGGATTTGGTTCATCTGCAAGTTTCTAAACAAGGTTTGATACTTGGCTGATCTGACTAAATCGCTTGTTTGTATATCATCACTTCCTTCCCTCTTATTTCTTTTCCTCTTTCGTTTCTATTTCGCTTATTCCTCGGCTCATCTTGTTCTACTTCATTCTCGCCAGAATTTTGACTGGTACAAGATCACAAAGAAAGATGCAGCATGCAAGATTCGGGAAAAGACACTGGTACCAACGATACTCAGAATTACGCCTGTACGATACATAAGATTGTCCATTTCTTGTCGGAGATTATAGCAAATAGATAGGAAGGATACAAAAATGGGCAAGGTGGGGAATGGAGCTTAGGCGTTTCTTGTTTCGGAGCGACGAAAGCTGTGATTCGGCAAACGCAAATCTCCTTTTGTATACCTACATGCCATGTAAAACTTACGAGTTGGATGGGATGTATAATGAGGAGAATGTTTTAGGTATGGATGGGGAAAGACATTTTTTATGATGGAGAGGTGGGGTGGATTTCGGGTGGAGGATGGAGGAATAGCGGATGGTGGGTGGATGGAAGCAGATTTGAGTTGATGAAGTGAGTGAGTGAGTGGATGTATGGGGAATGGATAGTATAGTATAGGCATAATTCTACTCTTTATTTTATGGATATTCTTTGATTGCGTTTTTGAGGCTGTGCACCTTTATTTACCTTTGCTTTTGCTCTTGAAATTGAATTAGAATCGATTGGTCAAGGATGATGAATAATGAATGAAGGGTCGATAAGTGATCTATTTAATAAGGGTGTTACAACGGATTAGTAATACTATAGGGGATTAGCCTCAGGACAAAAAAAAAA
>JBBMOJ010000515.1:0-27075 GCA_038090695.1 Sclerotinia spermophila | reverse complement strand
TTATATAATCGTATAGTCATTCGTTCGACCAATATAGTCAAGTGATTTAGTATACTCATTATAGTATTTCACAGTTACGCCAGGCTTTCCAAAGCCTTCGATAATTACATACATATCTCTCTATCCTAGATTTTCTCTAGTTTCTCGATGAGGTATCGATATCTCTACCAAAACCACACTTATCATCATACTTCACTTCACTTCATTTTTCTTCATCTCATCCAGTGTCCACTACTACCTCCCTCCCTCTCACTCACCTCTGATCTCACCATCACATCATCTCATTATTCATACCTACATAAACAGACCCTGACCCCGATCCAACCAAACCTCTTCACCACTTCACAAATATCACCTCCCTTTTAAACAAGCCAACGCATTCTCTAAGCTCTTCTATCTAATGTCAAATCTCAAATCTCGAATCTCGAATCATGGATCTCGTAACGAGATATACTCTCTAAATCTCTAATATACGAGATCGAAGCCTTCTCACTTATACATCTACATCTACATCTACATCTATACATCTAAGGATTCTACTTCTCGTGTTTGGCATTCTAGATTCCCAGTAAATCCAAATTCAATTTCGAATCTCTTTTCTTCCCGTTTTATAGCTTTTTTCTCTCACTCTCCATTCTTTCTTTACTGCTCACATTTACATACAAATAGTTATAAATTAATAACTTATAAAGTCATTATCACACCCCTCTTCCAACTCTTCAATAGAAAAATCCCCATCACAAATCATACATTATAAACCAAACAAGTGAGAATCATCAATCATCAAACAATCAATTCAATCTCTCATTGAAATCAAATTATCAAACTATCAAGCTACTAAATTCTTCATATCAAACATGTTGCGTATGAAAAATCCCAGATTCGGATATGGGGTATCATTTATAATTGTATACAAGGCTAGGTATATGCACATTCTTTGTGCAGCTCCTCTCATTCGAATCCAGCCGATATCTATACCATTCCATCTCATCCCGTACCAGCCGAGGTTATACCATTTCATGTCATGCCATACCATGCCGTCGCAGCCCTAAATCACTCCTCCCTTCAACTCCACTAATCCCTTGGCCCTACCCACTCCCTCTCCTCTCCCTTTCCGTCTCCATCTCCATTACAATCCTTCCCAACTCTTTCAACGGCACAGGTTTACTCATGAAAAGATTAATCCCACTACTATACGCCTCCCTCTGACTCTCATCACTAGCCAGCCCCGTTATTGCCACAATAACACTTGCTTTCCAACCCTCTTTCCTCTCCGACTCTCTAATCTTTTGCGATGCCTCAAATCCGTTCATGATTGGCATACTAATATCCATAAAAATGATATCCGGTTTCACTCTCGCGTTTTGATAGGTGGTCACTGCTTGGAGGCCATTTGTAGCGCAGTAGTATTTCAAAGAGAGCTTTTTCATGCAGGCGATGAGAATTTTCATGTTGATGGTGTTGTCTTCAACGAGGAGTGCAATCGGTTTGGTGGGTAAGAAGGTTTCGGATATAGTATGTTTGTAATCCGGCCGAGTGCTGCTTGTGTTAAGGGCAGGAGAGGTGGTTCGTCGTAGGTAGGGAGGCATTGCAAGGAGGTGATTATTATTGCGACTATTAGATCTTTCGAATATTGAGAGAAAACAATCTGCGAGCTTTTTAGGCCCGATTCTAGAATATTGTTAGTCATCTTCAGGGATTTCGATGGAGGGAGAGTGGTATGAAAGCTATGAGCAATCAAGAGGAAAAACGTACGGATTGCTGAGGAAATGTATATTTTGGTAATTCTCGAATACTGTTCTGCTTTCAGATTGTTTGAAGTCTGTTAAAACAATCAAACGCTTCTGCTGTGTATCATTTGTACTTTCAGAGTAGAGAGTTTTCCAATTGTCCTCCAATTCATGGAATTTCTCCGAAGTCACCATGAAGATACCTGCAGTCGTTGTATCAAGTCCAACAGCTTCACTCGGCTTCATTCCAAACCATTCTCTGGCCATCTTAGAGATTGCTGGACCCACGGATCTATGATGGCTTGATTCCCCATCCGCCTTTTTCTCAGGACCAGACGCTGAAATTTGCATCCCTATCAATACCAACTCTAGACCATGAGTGTGATTTCTAGCTTTTTCAATGTTGTCTGGCAGGCGAGGTAATTCGCTAAATTGCGGTTGGGATTTCTCTAATTTGAGTACAACTTTGACAACTGTACCAGTACCTTGAATACTAAAAACATCAATTTTTCCATCGAGTGCTCCAACAATTTGACGAACAATACTAAGACCCAAGCCAGCACCGGGTGTCAAACTATCTTCCTGGGCAAATGGAGTGTATATTTGACGTTTTAAAAAGTCTTCCGCAATGCCCCTACCAGTATCACTAATCGTCAAAGTAATAAACGCTTGATTCATTCTTGAACTTCTCGGTGTGGCAGCCTTACATCCAAGACTAACTTTGATCAATCCTGATGTGGTATATTTTAATGCGTTGCCAAATATATTCATCAGAATGCGCTTCCAAGCTCCAGGTTGAGTATAAAATGTCCAACTCGATTTGTGGTCAACATCAAGAATTACAGTTAGCGGAGGCGGTTCCTTCGGCCCTTGAAAATCAGACTGAGTAGGAGAATTTAGATAGTCAACATCGGTGTGACCATCATATGGAACCGATTGAAGAACATGCACATGCCCAGCATATATACCATTAATGACATCCTCTGTGATGGAGGCAATATCAAGATCTGAGGTTAAGCTGATTGTTCCATAGATCTGAAACTTTTCCGCTGGAATGGCCCTTCGCATCTTAGAAGAATTGCGTACAATTCTCTGTTCGGTCTTTTGCGCTGTGGTAAAATTATTGATTTTTGCATAGTCAAGCACATTAGTTAATGTATCAAGTAAAGTGGTTGAACAATGTCCGATTGTCTCTAACGCACTCCTTTGATATTTGCTGATTTGTGTGTCTTGCAGAAGCTCAATTGATCCTTGAATCCCTTGTAGCGGGCTCCTCAGTTCATGACTTATTGATGATATCAGGGCGGTCTTCGTTTGGTCAGATGCGACTATATCTAAACGAGAGACTTCAGCCATGATACTATTTCCAAAAGCAGCCACGTAATTTAGATCATCATCCAGACTAAGTACTCGAGTTGGGTCTGATGTCCAAAGCATAGTACTGGCGAACCAGCGCTCATGATGCGAATCCCATAATGGCAAAATCATTACGTATCTAGCGCCGGGGAATATTTTTAGCATGGTTTCGCCTTCCAAAACCCAAGAAGATGCCTTTCTAACCATTGAATTTTGAGGAGTTCCTGCAACGATCGAAATTTCTCCAGTCGGTGCAGCGTCCATAAGCTCATCTTCACTAGACATATGACCCCCTTCGTCAAAAGCGAATACCTTGCCATGAGGATGACGCTTGAGAAGGCGACGAACAAAGTTTTCTTTAACAGTGAGGTGCTCTGGAAGATTTGAGTCTCCACGCAACGTACAGCGTGAGGCTGTAGAATATGCTAGTATTTCACACATGCGTGTTTTTGAAGTCTGTACCTTCATGTTTGGACCCCTGTCAATATCTTTCCCATTAACACTATCCGAGGTGTCAATCCGCGAGGAGGATATTGAAGCATCATCGCTGCTAGATACTCGGGCAGCGTCATATAAGCCAGCTGTACTCTCTTGGCTAATCAAGGAAGACTGGTGCGCTCGATGTCCAAAAGAGCTTTCTTTAGCATCGAAGAAGATCACGCCTTCCACATCTGTCGACTCACGTATGAGATTGCTAGCACGGGAAAGCATTTTTCTTAAAATCTCGGCTTTTTCGGAAAGAGATCGAGTCTTAATATCATTAGAGGTTGTATCTCTAGCCGCCGTGGACAATTGCGCTGGATCAGGCGACTGGACCAATGAAGTTTGGGGGCCCTCCCTCAATGGCGAGTCATGGCGTACTTGGGGAGAATTATCGAGTGAGCTAAGGGTGGATGGTCGATCGAGTTGTTCCTTAAAGTAAGGTGAGGCATCCATCACTTGAATGGAAGAATGGCCATTCGATTTGATGTTTTCATCTTTCGGTCTGAATGGCAAATCATTAAGACGATTACTCGAAGGCAAAGTTGAGATTGGAAGTGGAGATATCGCCTCGTCCAGCTCTCGCGATGGTTCGGTGGATAATTTGTTGGCTTCAGGGCCGGCAGTCCCTGGGTTGTCGTGGGTAGCTTCAGTAGGAACTGTCAAATTTCCTACACTTCTTGTCGTATATGATTCTTTGCCCCGAACAGATGTTTCGCGATCACTTCGAGTGCGCAGCCACCAAGACTTAATGCTAGAGTGACCTTCTACGAATAATCCTAACCCTTTCACCATCTTCTCTCCTCTCTGATGGTCTCTCTTTACAGCAATATTCTCAAGGTGCTCCATCACTGTATCAGTTATGTCTGTTAAAAATTCCAATTCTTCTGGCAACAGTCCGTCCCGAGGAACGTCATCAAATACACTATATGCCCCTATATCAAAGCCTTGACGAGATCGTATGGGCACAGTAGCCACAAAGCGAATTTTCAGGGATTCAATAATATTAGGATCGTAATTCAAAATCTTGTCAGAGAGATCGTTTATGACTTTTGGTATGACTTTTGGCCTAAATTCAGTATCGCTGGGCTTGCTCTCTGATCGAGGTGTATTTATAACGGCAGCGCATAATGAGTCTTCGCGAGGTATAGTTCGTAAGCCTAGCCATAAGGAATCCCCATCATCGTGTACATCATCATTCTGTGATGATAATGTCCTTGTCGACTCTGCCAGAATGTATTCATGTGTGCGATCAACCAGGGAAATCATAACCCGCCTTGCCCTTAATCGTAGAGCACCCAGTTGTGCGAAAGCATTAAGTGCCCTGTCCGATGAGGAGAATGCCTTGCGAGAGATCTTTGAACTTTCTGCATTTTGATCATTTGGTTTGGTTGTGGGAATGAGGGGCGCTGCGAATGGAGGAAGATATCTAAATAATCAAGTATTAGGATTAAATAAGTCGTAAGGGTGAGGAAGATTCATTCAACTAACTTATAAACTTCTCGGACCCTTTGAACTTCAGACACCCTAATAGATGTTTTCGAAGAGAACTTTGCTGGCATCGCAGGTGGGAGGCGAATTAATGGGATATTTTTACAAGCGTCATGCTCAAATGCAAAATGTTCAAATCCTCAAGAAGCGCAAACTCCAGCTACCTACCAAAAGTTCAAGGAGATCTATTGAATGAAAGTATGGATGAGGGAGTGGGTGAATGTAATACGATTGAAATTATATACAAAACATGTACCTATGGTAATGATGAGAATAAGAATTCAGTGTAGAGTGAAGGTTCACAAGGGTGAAAAGGATTGTAGTAGCAGTAGGTAGCTAGTCGCTAGGTATGTTGGTAGGTATAAGGCGATGGAGATCTGGAAATTGTGATTGGGCCGATCAGTAGAAGTGGATGTTGTCTTGTAAAATAAATTCTGCACATTGATATTGATCGTCGACAATGGATGTTATGGTGAATCATGAATCCGATCATTTGAATTCTCTTCTCCTTCCTGAGTCGAGTAAAGGTATTGATAAGTTTACGGCTGAGGATTCGGCACACGAAAGAAATGACTATCAATGAGTGGTTGGATCTCTTTTTTTTCCCTTTCTCCCTCGTTCCTACCCTACGAGAACTTGGGAGGTGGGCACGTGGGTGGGGTAATAGTAAAGATTAAAGATTAAAGATTATGGAGATAAGAACTCACGTAACCCTGGCACGTGCCTGGGCAAATACAATATTTTTATTTTTATGTAAGTTATGCACAATTATTTATCAGATTATGATCACGTGTGGCCTGTGATTTGTGGCTTGTGGCTTGTTGTTTGTGGCGTGGTTGTAAGTAAAGTCTTACTAGGTAACCTTAGGTAGGTTAAGGTTAATCATTTCCCATGCTGAGAAGTTGGGAGATTGAAAGAGAGACATTGTTGCATTTGTTGCCCCTTGGCCTCAATCCTTCAATATCGACCACGACGGTTATCAACGAACCACTCCCTATTGTCAATCTTCTTAAAATGCAACCAATTATCCTAATTCACCTCCGCAATTTAGAGTCGCCAATCAGAGAAAAGTTGTAGGAATTCCCGAACCGCCCATCCGACAAGGACTACGACCTTAGATGCTTGATGCGGGGTACAGTGCTCACAGAGGCTTGAACGTTGTTTAGTCATAGTGTCACACTTCATCGATTGAACGGGAGAGAATAATACGATATGCGGAAATATCTCCATATTGAGTCATCGATGGTTAAGTAGCATTTGAATGGGAGATCTTAATATTGGCTATATTGTTTGGAAAAAGGGCTAATGTGCCATATATGGACCACGAGTGTGTGACATATGCGACTATAAATGTGCCATTTCTCTACTGGTTACCATATCTCCGTAAACTTCTATCTCACAGCATCCTTTGTAGGAACATACTTCCGAAGTGTTGAGCAATGCGTTTTCATGATACTTTGTTCGTGGGAATTGCCACTTTCTCTTCTTTATGCGCAGCTATTACACCCCCAGTGTTGAATCTAGCCAATTTGACCAATCTAGGTTTGGGGTCTCTTGATCCGGCAATAGCTGCACAAATTCTCGAGCTTGGCGGAAAGTCGGGAGGAATTGATAAGTGTCAATTAGCAGTGAGTATTCTGTTCGACCATTCCCTCGCAGAATCATTAATCACAATTTCACCAATTTAGTGCAAAATTCTCTCCATTCTCTCTCCCACCAAACTCACAACCCCTTCGTCTCCAACCTACACACCTCTTCCATATTGGTCAGTTCAACAAGCCGAAGTCGTACCGGGTTGTCGTTTTGATGTCACAATATCTCAAGATGTCTCTACAATTGTCAAAATTTCCAAACTGACGCAATGCCCTTTTGCTGTGAAAAGTGGGGGACATGCGTCGTTCGCCGGAGCATCGAGTATACAAAATGGTATCTTGGCCAATTTGCAAAAATTAAATACGGTTCAGGTAAGTGCAGATAGAGGAACAGTAAGTATCGGACCTGGAAATACATGGTATGATGTCTATCATATGTTAGATCCATTAGGAATAAGCGTGGTAGGAGGAAGAGAAGCTGGAGTGGGAGTTGGAGGGCTTACACTTGGAGGTGGAATATCGTATTTCTCCGGTAAATACGGATGGGCTTGCGACAACATTCTCAACTACGAAGTCGTTCTCGCAAACGGCAGTATTGTCGACACATCACCAACATTGCATCCAGATCTATACCAAGCATTTCGTGGTGGATCCGGTACGAATTTCGGAATAGTAACAAGATTCGATGTATTTGCCTTTGAACAAGGACTTTTGTGGGGAGGATCTAGATTCTACAGTTTAGTTTCCAATGCCTCAATCTCGGATGTCTATTCGCAATTTATTGTTGATGCGCCGACCGATGAAGATGCGCACTTATATATTGGTTGTGGATACTTATCGAGCTTGGGAGGATTTGTAACATTGAGTGGTCCCGCGTATGCGAAGCCGGTAGCGAATGCGACAATTTTTAACGGTTTGAATGATATTGTGAGTTTGGGAGATATGACGGGAATAGCGAGTATGGGGGAGTTGTCGGTGCAACTTAACCAGACGGCTTTTTTGAGGTGAGATATTGTAGGGTTATGAGATATTAGGGTATTTGTGCTAATTTGTTTTTAGAGAAGCGTATGTGCTCCTTCCTTTCATCATTTATGCATACGCCAATGAGCGATTTGGACAACCATCTCCGGTTTCGAGGTTGAAATGGCCAGCGTCCTGTAATCGCCATTTCTATTTTCATTGTCCCTCCTAATTGAAAGCATGTACCCGGATCCTCGTTCAAAAAAAAGACAAGATGATAGGCCTTTCATAGGTTGGAAATTTTGGGATGCGAATATTTATGAATTAAATTGCTAACATTCCAAATTCTCTCCGGCTCTAGATGGAAAACTGTCACTTTCAAAAACAACGCCACTCTTTTCAAGAAAATCCACGAAATCTTTGTCGAAGAAACAAAAGGTGTCTTGGACGTTCCAGGAATTATGCCATTCTTCGCACTTCAACCTCTTTCACTTAATATCATTGCACATATGCAGAAAAGGGGCGGGAACATATTGGGTTTAGAGACGGAAGGAGGTCCGCTTAGTAGTAAGTGGGGGAAGAGAGGAGATGTCTTAGTAAGAGAAGGAGGAGAAGGAGAAGGGGAAAGCAGTGGAGGGGGAAAATAGGATATTAGGAAGAGTTGAAAAGGATAAAAGCTGACAAAATATAGTTATGAACCTCAACTGGGGATGGGAAAATGAAGAGGATGACGAGAAAGTTTTCACGACATTGAACACATTCGTGGAAAGAATTGTTGAGTCAGTACAATCCTTCCTTGATTTGCTCTCTGTTTTAGGATACATCTAACCACAATTACTGACTATTATTTTCGGTAGTTTGGCAAAGGAATGGAAACTTGATAATCGTTTTATTTATATGAATTATGCGAGTAAAGACCAAAATGTTTTTGGAGGGTATGGAGACCTTAATGAGAATAAACTCAGAGATGTCCAAAGGAAGTATGATCCTGAGGGAGTTTTTGAGAGACTTCAGCCGGGATATTTCAAACTTTAACTGGAGATTGGTGGATGGGGAGGGATTAGGGTGAGGTAAGAATCTTCGTCAAAACAAGTACAAGATTTGTTATTTTGGGAGATCTAGATCCAGCGACCTTCTAATTGAATCAAAGTAACCTGCATCTAGGCTTACTTTAGAATTATTCTCTTGCTAAATAAGCAGATCATTGGATTTTAGCAGATCCCGAACCTTGAGGCGCGCAGCCGCTCAATGACCATCATGTGGGTAACCTATCACAACAGGAGCATTGAGCCTCAAGCTTTAATTATTCAATGCTCTCAGCTGCAAGTCACTGAACACATCGATCTATTCTCAACCGGATAGTCCCGACTGGTTCACATTACACCTTTCACACGAGTCAAGCTTTTCATTCGCGCTTGTCGTTTCGTCCACTCATTTTCGAGTTCGCTAAACACATCCCCTGAAATCAATGCTAGCCAATCAAATGATTCACAACGCGACTCTTTCAGACTATATAATTTACTAAGCGCCAACGTCATGTTTGAGCTTTATGTTGTGTACTTTGCATTTATTGGATGACAAAACTTATGTGTAATTTTTGGTGGGCTATGGTGAATCGTACAACAAACTGACTAGTTGTCTGTTTACCTGTCGATCTGATGTAGTTTGGGAAAGCGCCAAGTTTGCAATGCGATGCACTAGTTTGGGTCGCGTTCGCGGTCGTTTCTATCGAGATTTTGAGTATATAGAATGAGTCGAGACTTTTGGTAACATGATTTTAATGTCCATATTTTACTCATCATTCGTTTTCCTAAATTCTCAATTCCATTCATTGTTTCGTGTCTTGTCTATCGTTGATCATTTCCTTCATTTCCTTTTCTTATTCATAACATTCTTTGCTGAGTTATTAATCACTAATTTTTGGTTCCAAAAATCTGCAATCTTTCACATTTTTGTCGGCATATATATCTAGTACATACATCTAGCTTTTTCCCCCTGAAAACACTTTCACAAAATAATTCCAAAAACACTATCCTTACAATCATGAAGATCTCGCATCCAGTCTTCCTTTTTGGTGCAATTTTTCTTTCTCGGCTTGGTGCGGCTGGTCCGTTGTGGCGCAATGGAACAAGTAGGAAGTAAGTACATTTGTCTTCCACCTGCAGTCGCTTTAGGTGGATGATTTCTCGATTTGGTTATTCTAATTTGACTTGACGGTAGTTTCATAAGAGACGGTGAAGAGAAAAGGAATAGCATTACTCCCATCGCGATCACTATTTTGCCTGGGACGGGATTTTTTTCGATAGTCAGTTCTACAGCTCAACCCGAATCCTCGTCATCGACGGAAGGAAGTACAACTCTCATTCCGAGTGCAACGGATCTTTCTTCACAGCCAGGCAGCGCTTTAGCAACGTCTGTGACACAATCAGCGGAGGCGTCTAAACCGACAGAATCGAAAAGCGCGACGAGTACTACTAGTACACCAACCGACGAGGATAACGAATCTAAAACGTCGTTGAGTTCTTCTACATCTTCCTTGCAGCCAGAGTCTTCAATTGTATCAAGCACAGGAAGTATAGCCACGACACGATCAAGTCAAGTTTCAAGTACTGAAACAAGAATTGGAAGCGGAAGTCCAACGGCAACAGAATTAACACTGACTATTGCTCCACCGCTAAATACGGCGCCTACTAGAAAGTCTTCTACTAAGAGCGAAACGTCAAGACAGGGTACATCTGAGCCACAAGCTAGTTCTTTCTCATCGAGCCAGGTTTCTCTGCAGAACACAACGTTTAAGCCTCTTCCCACTAGTCTACCTGATAGTAGTCTTACGACGAAGGTGTCTTCGACATTATTTGATAGTTCGTCACTATTAAGTTTTAACTCCGTTCAAACTACGATATTCTCGCCACTCCCAACTACCTCTTCCAAAGCTACTGCAACCCCGGAAAGCTCTTCAGATGAAACTTCTGAGGGGTCTTCTTCGATAACTTTATCATCAATACCGACATCATTATCGAGTATATCAGTCGCACCGTTTGGTACCGGGAACTCTAGCATTGCAGCTACAGGATCTCCCCAAAGTTCCAGCAATCTGGATCAGAGTTTTGAGCCCACGATTGGTATCACAACGGATACTTCTGGGACTACATCTCCAACTTCTATAAAGGAAACCCTGTCGCCTATCACCGTGCCCCAAAGTACTGCTGCAGTCTCAAGTCTAGTTGAGAGCTTAACATCGACGAAGGAGTCTTCGAAGATTACGGCTGAACCCCCAAGTACTATCGCAGAGTCTAGTACGACGGTGACTCAAACGCCGGATATTATCACAGGAGCATCTGTGCAGAGTAATACTACTCAAAGTTCAATCGCCGAATCCTCCTCTCAGTCGTCATTGAGTGATACTCTCCAAACGACAATTGTATACATAACTACAGTTGTTCCATCTTCGACTCTGGGAGTTATTCCTTCCTCTTTCTCTTCAGCGGCAACAACTACCACGACGTCAGAGGTGTCTTCCGTTTCTTCGTTTTCCTCGTCCTCGGAACCACAAACTACAGTTTTCCCGGAATTGCCTACTACCCAGCCCGCTAGCATCACGGAAATCTTTACAACAACCAAAAAATCGTTAAGTGTAACAAGAGAATCTTCTTCTAGCAGCACAAAAACCCCTACCTCAACACCTACTTCCTCTCCATCTTCCACCAGAGAAACCACCATCCAAGAAACCACTCTTACATCCATAACCCCGGAAACCACAGCCGATACCCCAAAAACTACAGAAACAGCCAGCACCACAATCATCACTATAAATACTGCAGACGCGAATAATGGCGCTGCAAATATATTAACTATTATTCCCGTTACTGCTGGATCTGGTTCCAATTCTGGCTCCGACAACGACGGCGACATTACTAAAACCAGTGATGCGAATGGGGGAACAACTACTTTCATCAACGCTAGTGCCACACCTACCACAACAGCCGTAGGTAATGGATTAGCGCAGACTACTCCTACTCCCACTTCTCCTACTCCCATACGCACATCCATATCTACTAGTGCGACAAATGATGGATTGGAAACAACAGTACTAAGTTTCTCGCCGCCTAAAGAAACAAGTATTACTACTGCTCCTGTAGCTACTAGTACAAGGGCAGGAAATGTTTGTTTGGGAGTGGGAGGAGATGGAAACCTTACTACTATTAGTAGTTGTGTGGGTGGTGCTACAGAGACGGAGACGGTGCGGGTGACTGTTACGGCGAGAGAGACGGTTACGGTTAAAGGATAGGGATAAAGAGTTATTTTGGGGAGGAAGTGGAGTGAAGTAATGGAATAGTGGGGAGAGAAGAGGGAAGACAAGAAAGAAGGAAGAACAAAATTGAAAACTTGGCGTTTGGGTATTGGGCATTGGGTAGGTGGGTAGTATGTAATGGACTGAAGTGGATTTTTTTAGGAAGCTGGATGATATAATGAGATGAAAACGTGCTTATGGGGTGGTGGGTATAAATTATACAGGACACAAAGATCTCGGGTTATTATAAAATGTATGGGAATTTCCCAAGGTTCTTCAATTCAGACTAAGATTTCTTAGTCAAATGTGTAATTTCCGAAGAACTGCTATGGTGTAGTCACCACCCGTCAGCTCTTCGTCCTAACTTAACTTATTGTTCTTTGGCGTAGCTAATGAGTCCATCTTGGTCTGGATGCGATCCACAATAGATAGGGAACACAGTCATAGGCATCCCTGCGTACAAACAGGGACGAATTTTCCTAGAAATGATGCACATTATCTAAAAGCTTCACATAATATCCAACTCGAAAATTTCAATATTCTTGAAAAGAATTCAACCACCGATCCAGGAAGGCCCACCTAATTACAAAATCTCCGTCCCATCCTGACCATCATCCAGATGATTATCAAACCATCGAAAGATTTCCTTTGCCTCATGCGACATATGTCTAACCGGCTCACCCTCCGGTTCTCCTCAACGCCCCAAACTTCTCCAACGGCACCGCAATCTCATCATGATACTTCAGAATGGCCTCAAAATCGCGACACTTATGGTTGATATTAAAATCCGGCACCGCATTTTCCTGCATATCGACCCAATAATGACCATACGTATCCACATTCCCCTGACACATCAAATTCTGCAACAAAGCATACACGCAATGCGAAGCATGAAGCTGATGATACGGGCCCATTTGCTCATCCGGGTAGTAGTATTCCACATTCCAATACAGATGCATGCGCAGACGATTGAGACAGTGGATCTGATGGAAGACGTCGATGCGGCCGATGAAGGCGTCGGGGCCGAAACCAAAGGATGCGGGAAATTTGGCGTAGGTCGTGGGATCTTTGCCTTGGTTCAGCAGATCTTGTCGCGAGAGGGGAATGGGATTCTGTGTCTCGATGCGTGCCCAGGCGGCGTCGACTTCGGGGGATGGGGCACCCCGGAAGATGGACTCGTTTTCTCGTTCGAGAAAGGTGCCGTTGAGGCGCCAGGTTGATAGAGGGATGTAGATTGCGTCGAGAATGGGTGCTGTGGGGGTTTTTGGGTGAGATGGAGTTGCAGTGCGGGAAATGGTTCGAGCTTACATTTTTCTGAAACTTGCTTTAGCGCCCAGTTGCGCTCTCTTTCGCTGGGAACGTGCTTCCAATTCACCATGGCTGCTGTGAATAAGTACAGAGACAGACAGAAGAAAAGACCATTCAGCCAGCCCAAACACCTCAGATATGAGTGATTTTTATGGCAAATATGAAGATCTTCCTTCTCAGTGCATTCTAACGATTCATCGCGAGCAGAAAAGCGATGGAGAAGTCGATCTTCATCTTGATACTCGCTATCCGAGTTTCCATGTGAGGGACTCAGTTCTGCGTATATAAATGGATTGTTGTGGTTGAATATCTGTAAGATGCGTTGATTGAACCCCATTTTGGAGGATTGAAGATGGAGGAAGTGAGAAGTGGAATGCGCGTGCAAATGCAAATGCAAATGCAAATGGTCATTGATAGAGTAGCTGTTTTCAAACGGGGTGTAGAAGATGGTGTCTTCTAAGTTGTACAGTTAAGGATATGAGATAATTCATAAGACTAGTACTGGGTTGTTTCTACTTTGGACTGTGTTCAAGTAATGAAGTTGAGAGAATCGGAAGTTCTTCTCTTAAGTTTATTTTAGTAGGATCGGAAGTTTTTTTCTTACCTGTATTTTCTTCACTCAAACTGTCCCCTACTTCTTCTCGGTTGATGGTTTAAGAAATCAATGAGATATTTTTACCTCATTCTCGGAAAAAGTCACATTATACTCACAATTGCTTGCAATATATATAATTACTAGTAAATAATCCCCTAAATATTGATTCCTATTTCAGCCGCATTGAATGTCTATTTTCCAATTTACTCTTCTTCACCCAAACGAACATAAATCCAAGTAGTCCAACATCAGAAAGATTCGATAATCTCAACATATCACACAAACTCATTCTTAATGACTCCCGACAATCTCCCTAGATAAGAGAACCCCATTCTCCTCTTTTGCAGTAAGCAAAAAATAGATCTTATTATGCACGATTATCTAGAGCCAACTAATTCACGAATATGCAAGCCAACACATGCAGGAATATGCAGGACGAGATCTTATTCTCGGATTTTATAATCTCGGCTAACTATCCCGTTCGCGTGGCCGGGTTTTGGGTTTCCGGTCGGTTGTACATGTAGGGATCTGATGTCGGCTTTGATGAGGAGGAGTTGTGTAGATACGTATTTACAGGTTGAGGTTGAATAAAGCAATATACTTTGGATTAACGGAATGATTTGGCAAGTGGGTGAGGCTTCCGAGTCGAGATTCACGCGGGTTTGATGAGTTTATGGTTTTCGGACTTGGGTTTGACCCCGGAATCGATGTAGAAGATAAGCAACGAAGAGGAAAGAACAAATTAATTGTGTCTGTATCTCAGTTAGCTCTTTGCGAATTAGAAAGTTCACATCAGTCGTCAATATCTGAGTGGAATTATGGTTTGTTAGTATCATATTTTGTAACCGAAATGATGATAGATAAAAGGTATGTAAAAGTACTCCGCAGTAGTAGCAGTAGTAGTAAGATCATTATCGAATTGATTTACTCCCAGCTAATGCTACGAGAAATTATAAACCCTTTCTTCCTCTAGGACATCTCCAACACCTTTAGTAAAGTCTCTTGATCGGAACTCCTACAGTCTGTAACAGCTATACATGAAACGTGATTCTAGCATCATCAAATTTCCCAACAGGTACACAACTAGGTCAGTGTAGATTTCTCCTCCCCATTATAACAAAAGAACACCTCTGTGCCCCTTTTCCAATCTACCCCGCTTGTTCCCCGGTGTAATCCTGGTTTGCAATCCACATTTTTCCATCACTTCCTACGAGCATATATCTTGCAATTTCAACGTTCTTGCTCTTCGGTATGTCACCCTATTGGCTCTGAATCCGGAAGAGTATTAGGTCACTTATACATGCGAATACATGTGTCTAGACTCTCAAGTGACGTATAATTTGTTGCTTGCATGGATTGCTATCTACAATCACAAAAATTGGATTGACGATAAAGAAAAAGTAAACCGAGGTATTTTAAATCTTTACTCCACTAATGTTTTCGTTGCAGCGGGGATTTTCGAATTGCCTCATAATTTCCTCATTTAGCATATAGCGTCTCCAATGAAGTTGACTTAGCAATATACTCGGAAGCAATACTATGATCCATCCCAGATTTCGTACATCTTCGGGTCCATCAAATCGGTCTTGACTTTGAAGTTGATTGCCGAATTCGTAATCTGATAGATCATCAAGTTGTTGTTGCAAGTACGTCAGTTGTTCATGTAGATGTACTTATAACAACATATCAGAACATGATTCACTCCAGAGATAATCTTATCTTGTATGAACGAAAAGGACGGATCGGCGACAAGATAATGATAAGTTGCGATATTTTGGGGTATGTAACTCTATAGAATGGTGTTGTGCATGACCTTCGGATATTCCATCGGCTTTGCGTACATGTCCTTTTCATTCTTGCACGTCAAAAATATCTATATAAACTAGTTATCACTAAAAACTAACATCCCTCTTCTCTAACCATTCCATCCAACATAAATCCTCCAACTCAGCTCCAACAAACTCACCACAAAACCCAACATTCCCAAGACTCCTCTCTCAAAATGACTCAAATGACCACAATTTTAGCAACTGCACTCCTCAGTCTCGCTTATGCAGCTCCTTTAAATCCAATCCAAGGTCTACATCCTCTCCCAAAAACAAAAATCCCATCACTAACTTTAAACAGAGGAAGTTCAAGCACGAGGTGTGTTGGATGCCGAGTATGCTCAATTGGATTGGTTCATGACTAAACGTGATCCAGAGCTATCTTATGTGAATAGTCGCGCACCGGAGATGAGTTATGTCAATTCTAAGCGAGAACCTGAATCGAGTTATGTGGTATGTTTTGGAGAGGTATGGTGTAGTGTTTAGCTAATAGAAATGTAGAATTCGAAGAGAGAGCCGGAGTTGAGTTATGTCAATTCTAAGCGAGAGCCTGTATTGAGCTATGTGGTTGGTGTGGCACTTCTCATTCTAGAATATACTCTTATTAACATCTTCTCAGAATTCGAAGCGTGAACCCGAAATCAGTTATGTCAACTCCAAACGAGAAGCCGAGCCCGAACTCAGTTATGTCAATTCCAAGCGAGAACCCGAACTCAGCTACGTCAACTCCAAACGACAACCCGAGCCAGAACTAAGCTACGTCAACAGCCGTCACATTCACAAAGAATAAAGAATAAAGCATAGCTTCATTACGCTGAAGACCTATTCTAATTCTATTTTCTATTTTCTATTTCTAATTTCTATACCACGGAAAGTTATGGGGGAGAAGTTATAAGTGAGACAGATGTACAGAAGAAAGGAGGGAAGAAAGGAGGAAGAAAGGAAGGAGGGGGAATTTGAATATTATATATACAGCTGTATGAATGAATAGATGAATGAATTCTTATTATTTCCTTTATTTTCCTTTTTTCTTCATCATCATTATCATTATCATCAAGGATAGTATAGTATAAGATTCAATAATCAACAATCAATAATCTATAATTAACCTTACACACAAAACATAAAACAAAAAACAACTCAGGTTATCAAATATCCTAATATCCCAATCCGATTTTAAAATTTGTATATTATACTATACAGAGTAAAGTAGAGTTTTTCTTACTTTTATACTACTTAGATTCTTGTATATATACTATTTTCCATTAATTATTTTATTCCATTTCCATTTCCAAATCAAGATTGATGATTTATTTCTATTTCTATTTCTATTTCTATTTCTACTATAAGATACTAAATATTAGATATTAGATATCCAAAGCCAAAAGTCTAATTGACTCTATCCATCCATCTATTCATAAATTCCTCTTATCCCAAAACATACACATACCCATCCTCACTACAATCAACTCTCTACAACCTCCCCTCACCTCACCCCCTCACACTACCCCCAAACCCCCCTACATCTCCCTATTTCCCTATCTCCCTACCCAATTATCAATAATCAATAACCAAATCTCATCTCATCTCATCTCATCTTACAATTAATATATTCAATTCGCATTTACTAATTTTATCTAATATCTAATATCTATCCCCCCCTCCATCCCCTCTATCTCCTCCTCCCCCCCCTGCTCTCCTCCCTTTCCTTTCAATTCTTCATCTCGCCTTGCCTTACCTCGCCTTATCTCGCTTCCCTCCTTTCTTAGATAATTTATTCTATTTTATTTTATTCTATTGTCCCATCTTTCTTCATCTTTATCCATCTCATTCCATTCACTTTATCTCATTTCATCTCATTCCATCTCATCCCATTCATTTCACCCCATTCACCATACAAACAAAAAGCCAATACACACTATCATATTCTTCAACTAGCTATAAGGACAAACAGAACAATTGATTAACTTTAATCGACATCCATCTTCTTTATATCAACAATAAAACCGTCTACAATCCAACTACTCCATCATTCAAATCATAACCACATCATCAATAAAACCATAAACATAATCACAATCAAATCAATCTCATTCCATTTCTCATGATTCACTTTCATCTCTTTTAAACAAAAGATGATGACTAATTACAATTGATTAAATATCTTTGGCTGACTTCCGTATGCAATCTTCGACAGAGGTTGAAGAAATTACACCAGTCAATCCTTCCTACCTCATCTTCATTACTACCTTCATAAATAACGCCTATCCTCTCCCTATAATTTGATGGGCAGAAATATTTCAACGCCCAGTCGAATGCATTAAAATGATCATAACCTTACTACCGCAACTTTGCCCCTAGTATGCGGAGATTGACGTTCCGAGAATAAAAAATGGTGAGAAGGTAGTGTGAGGATTGATGAAAAATTCAAACAGAGAGAATTGAGAAATCATCAAGATCTCTTTGTGAAGGTCAATGGACAATCATCCTGTAATTCATTAGTCATGATCGAATGCCTCCAATAAGAATATGTACTAACCATAGGGAAAATGGTAGCAAAGACCTTAATCTCTTCTGACTTTGGAGTTGGATGATGGACCCAATCAAGTTCCATCGATGCCTTTCCAATCATCAGAGCAAGGTTCATTTGAGCATATTCTTGTCCCAGACAATAATGAGCACCAGTTCCAAAGACCAAATAGTTCTTGGCACCCTTTACTTCGGCGTCACCAGAGAAATACCGTTCCGGATCGAATTCGTCAGGTCGGTCATAAACATCAGGATCGCGTAAAGCTGGGTATGTCGTTGGCACAATCATGGCTCCTATTTCAATGGTGAGCATTAAATTTTTTAGTTTGGCGTCAGATTGACAAACCTTTGGGAACAGTATAATCGGGAGTGATGGGAAATGGTTTCTTGGCAACATATGGGACCATGAGGACAGGAGGGCGCCATCTCAACAATTCTCTAACCACGGCACGAGTATAATTCATACTTTCCATCATGTCCATGTTTGGTCGAACTCGTTTATCACCACCACGAACGCGCAAGTTCTCCTCGCGGACCTTGTCTAAAACCTCAGGACGTTGAGCCATAACTTGGAATAACCAGGTGGCGGCACTGCTAGTAGCATCTTGGGAAGCGAACAAAAAGGTAAAGACGGTTTGAGCAATTTCGTAATCGGTGAATTCACGGAGTAATGGTGTTGGCTTTGTCATTCCTTCCGTTGAAACACCCTTGGCTTCTGCCTCGCGCCAAGCCGCCGACTCGAGTTGAGACTTGACCCATCCATCCATAATACAAGAGACCTCACCACCGGCAGCCATGCGAACCTTACTTTTGGCGGCACACTTGGAGAATTCCTCAAGAACCATATCGGCAGCAATCTTTCCATACCAGGACTTGGTGAATGGAAGAATGATTGGGAAGTTGACCAATTCCAAGGCAGCCGTGATATTGTAGTAATCGTCGGCAATCTTCTTGATCGCTTCGTCTGAGATGTAGAAACCAACGAATGTACGACAGGAAACGGCGCATAACAATTCTCGGAATTCGGACATGAATGGAACGGGTTTGCCTCCAGCTGCCTCGGTAATCTTGGCGAATCTTTCGTTGTATTGATTATAGACATCGTCTTGTCCTGGGAGATAACAGTCGAGAGCTTTGCGAGTGAATAATCCATTGAGACCCTTTCGGAAATCAACATGAGCCTTTCCATCCAGGAACACCCAGTTGGTCTCGCCCAATAATTTATGTGCTGAATCGACTACACATGGCTTAACGTATGATGGAGAATTGAAAACCTTTCTAGCCATATCACGAGTCGAAGCAATGACCACGAACCTAATAAAAAAATCATTAGGGTCAGAAATTCGAGTGGCAGATGAGAGTATTGACTTACTTGTGGAAAACGGAGACGCAACTAAGGTCACCGCTCGCCCATTTTGCTTGATATTCGTGGAATTTTGGATTGACAGATTGTAAGAATGGACCGATAAATGGAGCTTTCCATGCGGGACCGATGATTGAACCTTTTTGCCAAATATAACTAACTGCGAAGTTGTTGTTAGTGATGCCATTGGTTAAATTGACGCGTGCAGACATTTTCTTACATTGGTCATAAGCTACCATGAGGCAAAGAATTGTGAGAACAATCTGCCATGCGCTTACTTCTGCGAGTTTGGCTAAATAAGTATTGATTTGAGGATGGCCAATAATCGGAGCAAACTTTGCATCTGCCACGGGTGAGGCACAAGTAATATTTTGTACCACGTCCGCCATGATTTATGACTTTGTGGTATATGTACCCAAGTGGAAGGAAGATGTAATGCAATGACAATGATAATGACGGGGTTTTCCTCAACCACGACCGAGAAGATTTTTAGGATCGCTGAGCAATTGAATTAACAATTGGCAATTGCAATAGAGGAAGATTGATATTGAACAATGCTGTAAAGATATCAAACTGACGGTGACTATTGGAGTCTTTTGTTTTTGTCAGAAGATAGATACTTGTAGAAAGCGACAAGTATTGAATAAAAAAGGATTAAGAAGAATTGAAGAATTTGAAGGTACGAGGAACGGGGAACGGAAGGAAAGGAAGGGAAGGGAGAATTGAGTGGGAAAGTCGGGAAGGGAAGTATTATATTATGAGCAAGAGAAGAGAGCAAACGACCAGACGAACCAAAAGATTATGTATTACAGAACTAGTCCTGCCACTTATTATTACGGTCCTAGTATAGTGTTACCATTAGGACATTATTAAGTAATCCACACCAAGTTATCACCGTAGCCAATCAACTTTTATCCAATTTGATATATTTTCATTAGATTGTGCGAGAATGAGAATAGATGCAAACATTATTGACGAGGGGGGGGAGAAGATTATTGGATATCACCCAGATTAGATTCAATAAGACGTCGAGAGAGGAGAGAAAAATTGGAAATAAGTCAATCAGTGGAGTATTGACTCGGGGCGTTGATATCTTTTCATACTTGAGATTATTTTGGACCATTCATTATCATATCATTCTTATCATTCTTATTAGGGGAAATGAGACAGACGTCGGTAGCAGTTAAGAGTTAATTAATTACATAGATCTACGTCGTACCAAAAAGGAGGGAGGGGTGTAGTGAATGCGTGTGTTTGGGAAGGGAACCTATTAGAAGGTAGAAATTACATGTATATATACATAATACATACATACATACATATCTAGGTGATGAAATGAAGCATTTCAAATGATATATATTATAGCTAGGTATACGAGTATACAGACTTCATTCCTGACCTCGGTAACTTTTATATACCACAGATAAAAACATATGTCATATGTCATTCTATCTAACTATACGTCATTATTCACTACGGTGTCGTACTTTATTCATCTCTTATATATTTAAGTTGAGTAGTGGGAACAAAACAATTGGACGATTTCAAGGATTATGGGTTGATGGTTGATAGTTGATGGTTGATAGGTTCAAGCTTTTGAATGAAGAAAGTTAAAAAGTTTGTATGGAGGATGAAAAAAGTTTAAAACAAGGCAAGGCACGGATAGATGAATTGCGCTTTGGTTCGAAAGTTAAAATTTACTTCTTATACTATATCTATCGTATTTGTGCCTTGTTTGTATCTCTATCTGTTGGCAGTACTTTGCTGATCTGATTATGGTTTCTGAGTACATCCATATATACATACATCATCATCCATCGACCACCACTCTTTATATATTCCGAACCTCACTCCCCTTCTTCTACGAGTACTAATCTCTAATCCTTCAATCTGTAATGTAATGAAGAAAACTGGTGGCTGCTTGTAAAATCCAACAAACTCAAGTCTTGGCATCCATATCCATATCCATCCCCTATACTCGTACTTACTGAGAGTAGAAGAATGATTCACACACAAATCACGATACCCTCAACAACAGGGAAAAGTTGTATAAAAATGCCCCATAGCTTCATCATCCATCTATTACAAATAAATAAACACCAGACAAGGGGCTTATTCAAATATGTCATTCGGTATCTATTGACGGGAATATCATTACGCCAGCTCCATCCATCCATCAATCAATCATACAACCCATCATACAACCCATCCCATCTCCACTGGTAAACCTCTAACCTGTTCCCAAACAACAAAACTCCACCAAATGCCAACTATAAAACCCACCCAAAACCTAATCTGAATCAACTTTCAGATCACATCATCTCATCTCATAAATAAAATCTAATATGCATTCAAACCTTAACCCCAGTTCCAGCGAATGTTATATTTTTACCCGTAACTTTATTAACCGTATGGCAAAATAGACTAACGGAATATACAGAGTATAATCATAATCACGTAGAATAGTGGGGATGTATTTATTTAGGTTTGGATCTACATTGACCTTTATTTTTATTTTTATAGCAACAACAACAACGACGTCAACTTTTTCAATATCGGTATAGAGTATTTCAATTTCGTCCTTTCTATCTTTCGTTCCTTTCCTAATAACAGTTTACTCTTTCTCCTTCACTCTATTTAACTTAAACTCTGATAACAAACTCAACTCTCAACTCTCAACTCTCAACTCTCAACTCTCAACTCTCAACTCTCAACTCTATATACCCTCAACTTCCTCATTTTTATTAAACGGCGTCTTTTGAATAGATCAGGATTCATAGTAGAATCATCATCTAGCGATTGACGACGTTGCTTCTTCTCTTGATCCCTCTCTTTCCCCGCTATTTCCTTTTCTTTCTGCCTCTCTTCTTCCCTCTTTTTCCTTTCTGCCTCTTTTTCCTTCTGTTTCTCCCTTTCCTCCTCCCTCTTCTTTTCTTTCTGCTTTTCTATCGCTGCTGCTCTCTGCTTTTCTTGCAATTCCCTCTTCTTCTTGACCACTTCAAGAATCTCATCTTCATTGGGTGCATTTAATCTCGCTAGTACCTTGCAGATTTCCCTACACAACATTCGTGGATGCGGTCGCTGTTCCGGGTCGACAGCCAAACACCAAAATAATATCCGTTCCACATCTCCACTATAAATTCTTGCTCTCTCCATGGGAAGGCGATGATCAATACCCGGAGTCGCCTCCATTTCCTCCCTTCGTTGTATCTCCGTCCTCAAGATTGGACCATATGTCCTGATTTTAGAACGATGATCGAGATCCTGTTTGAAATATTCAATAAATAAAGATGGGTCGTCTCCATACGTTGGAAAATCTTTCCCCTTGGTCATAATCATGCTCACGCATTTAGCAATCTGCCATACGTTGGTCCAATGACCTAATGGTTGCCCTTTCTGAATTTCGGGTGGCATAAACTTTTTATCGCCTCGCTTCAAAGCCTCCTTATGCTCTTGGCTTTGTGGAATCTTACTATCTATGCATTGACCAAACCCACCAATCTAATTAATGAAGAATTAGCATATAAATCCAAATGGTTCTTCCGTTTTCTTACCCTCATAATTGGAATTTCAGGATGTTTATCAAATCTTGGACCAACAAGAACTATATGTTATGAAAAGCGATTAGTCAAACATCAAATTCTCATGTTACAATAGAGCAGATGAAGTATCTTCAACTCACTATTTTCAGGTGTAAGATTAGTATGAACAAAACGAAGTTTTCGATCAATCTCCGGTTTCTCATCAACATCAAACTGTTCATTCCCGAATTCTAACACACATATACCCCTCGCCAAGCATTCAAAGATCTTCCAAAAGAGTTTCTCTGGCATTTCCGGTGCCTTTTGCTGATTCGGTTGGCTGGGCGAATATACGGCACTAGTATGTAACATCAGCCATCTCCCCATACAAATCCAATAGAACCACACCATACAAAATCCATCTTTCCATAAAATGCCCCAGAGTACCTCCACGACATTCATCCAAATACAATCTCTCCACCGTCTTCTCATCTCCCTTGGGCCGCGCATCCAAATGTTCCCACCCCTCACACGCATCAAAACCCCCCACTCCCGCCCCTGCAGACGCCGGTCTCTGCAACATGCGCACAATATGATGACTAGAATACTGAAGCAGCGACAACAATCTCCCTTCATTCGACAGAATTCCCGCACGCAATGGTTTCTGCTTCACCACCACGCGCATCGCATTGACCCTGCCCTCCACATCCCCCTGCATTCTCCATATCCCGACAATGCAGGATTTCTTCCGGCTGAGTACTCGCTCGCCCACCCAGAGCGTGTGCGGTCGTGTCACTTGGGGGAAATATGTATCGTCCCATTGGGCGCAGCTGGAAAGCCAGGTTTGCTCGGCTTGGAGGAGTAATGCGTCGGTTTGGGAGAGGGCGTCGGGTGTGGAGGTTCCTGATGTCATTGTGTCTGATGAGGAGGATTTTGTTTGGGTAAAGAGTGTGATGGTATGGTGGTATGGTATAGTATTTTTATTGATATAATTAATTAACTACTTACACATAACGCGATAACTGTTTTCTCACAGAATCCTTTACCAAAATAAAGACGAGGAGATGATAATTTTGAGTTGAATTTCATAATCGACTGTTTTCGGAAACACAAAGGAAGGTGATTACTCAAAGTACTTGCGATTGCGATTGCGATTGCGATTGGGGTAATAAAGATGGATGGATGGTTTTTGAAGTATATGAATAAAGAATTCTTTGAGTATATCTTAATTGTGTTGAATTTTAGGGAATTGTATTGTGAATCTTTTGAGAGATAGGGGAAAGGGGGAGTATTACAAGTGTTTTTTTTCTCTTTATACTTGTACAAAATCTTATTTTAAGGTATAATACTATAAGAGGAAGAGTTTTAAAATAATATGTATAGTGTTGGTTAGTATATATTTACTATATAAACTCACTATATAAGTTATATCTCTTATCGAGATGGGGGATAAAGTTAAGGGTTCTTTGGGAAAGGGATAGGATGGGATGAGATGGGATGGGATGGAATATATTGTATTGTATCTAATATAATACAGCTGAGAATAAATGTAAATCTATATCTAAATCTGAGAGCTGAGTAGGATATTAGGATTTGATATATATGAGTGAGTGAGTGTAAGGATGGGATGGGAGGGGAGGGGGTTGGGGGTTTTGGTGGATTGAGATTGGAGTTGGAATTGGAATTGGATATAGTGATACAATAATATAATTATCTTAATACAAACCTATATAAACCTCTATTAAAATATAAAATATAATACATGAGTTAAAACCCAAAGGTTAAGAGCTCTAGATATTGTTACGATCACATACTAGAGTATATTATAGAGGTCAAATAACTAGAATAAGAAAGCTAAAGAGGAAAGAGATCCTTAAGGGATCTCTTTATCTCTTATATGATAGAATATCGGTTAGTGTGATAGGATATCACGTGTGTAACACGTGATATTCGTCACAGATATATATATTGGAAATCTAGAAATCATAAACCTGAAATCTTAAAATAAAACAAAAGAAAACCTCACCTAATCTACTACCTTTAACTATAGCTTTGATTTTATTTTTATTTCTTGACTTTTGTAAGAGGGATGGTATATATATATACTCCTAGTGTAATTACATTATTGAATATCTAACTTCTATCTCTCTCTCTCTCTCTCTCACACGCGCTTTTCCGGATACCCCATCCTCCAAACCACCAACCAACCAACCCCCTTCCCCCCCTCCTTCCAATTCCCCTTTGCATAAGAACTTGCAAATCTCTCCCCCTCCTCCTCACAACAAAAGTATCTTATTTTCTTGAGCGCGGGGTTGGGGGATTGGGGATGGAGCTTGAGGTTGTGGAGTTGTAAGATTTCAGAATCTCTGGATATCAATAAATATTCTTAACATTAATCCACTCAATCAGACCTACGTATACACGACCGCGATGATGTATCACTCAGATAATAATTCATCATTCATCATCTATGAGATTCGAGTGGGTACGTATCTCAACTATTATAATTACTTTATAAGTTATGAGCTCGAGTTCACGATGTAGAAGCTTAAGGATACACATATATACATACATATATGACAAGCTCCGGCAGCGCGGAGATAAATAAGAAGAGTGGTAAATTAGGAGCTTAGTATCTCTCTAGTCGAGGGAAAAGAAGCCTATTATTATTATTAAGAAGAAGAAAATTGAAAAAAGAAAGAGAAATACAGCAGTGGGAAGTTAATAGTCGTTACTGTGTTAATGTTATTTAACTACCTACTCTACCTACTCTATTCTTCACATTCTGAAAACTAATATGGAGTCGAATGTGTGCTCTATCTCAATATCCAATATCCAGATATACCAATCTCCACTCATCAATAAAATCCCAAAGGCATATATATATATATATATATATATATCCTTAAACTACAACCTCTAACACTCAATACGATTTACTTCGTTAACAACCATCTTACCCCTTATTCCTCTCCTTACTCCTTCCTCCATTTCCCACTAAAATATAATTTCTAACTAAATAAATTATCATTTCATTCCCATCTCATAGTGATATTCTCACCATCTTGTCTATCTATTTCTGAAGTTATATGGGTATACATACTTTCCCTTTAATATACACTTATAATATTTTAGTTTATTTTTTCATATACATCTCATTTCCATTTCAATCTACATACAATCCACCCCCCAATATCCCTAAACCCACATATATCCATCAACAAACTTCATATTCATATCCATATCCCTATCCACAACACACACTCTCTCTCCAACACTCAATACCACCGATCCCTCAAGCTCCAAATAACAGCTTCTCACTTCACTTATACATCACTAATAAATCCAAACCTATATACTATAAACCACAGCAAGAGCCACAAAACTGGAAATTCACATTGGTAGTCTCAGATATGGAAATAGATATATTGCTTGTGTATTGTCTTTAGAATTTGACTAAAGTGGAGAGGAGAAAGAGGTTAGAATAGAGATGGAGACGTATTCTATAGATCTTATATCATTTATCGGTATCTATTTCTAGTCTCTAGTCTCTAGTCTCTAGTCTCTAGTCTCTAGTCTCTAGTCTCTACTATCTCCTATATATAAGCGAAAGAAAAGTAAATATTTATATATTCACTCTCTCAACACGAGACTCAGAATTGAGGAAAGTGGAGAGGAGGAGAAAGGAGGAGAGAGGATATAAGAAGAGAGGATATAAGAAGAGAGGAGCGAAGAGAATATGAGATGAGATATATATATATTATAAAGGAATACTAAACAATAGCGCGCCCTGGGGTAGCTGTATGGAAATAGGAATAGAGATAGAAGTAATAATATAGTAAAATGAAAGCGATAGCGGGATGAGGGCGGGGAAGAGGATTTGTATTGTATTATATTATATATAAGAAATATAAAGAGAGCTTGGATTATACTTAGGGATTAAGGAACGATCTATAGTAGTATAAGAAGATATAAGGGTATATAGTGTTACGGGAGCTGCCTCTAGGGTCACGTGGAAGTGTCTAGAGATCTC
>JBBMOJ010000514.1:0-27099 GCA_038090695.1 Sclerotinia spermophila | reverse complement strand
GGTGGTAAAGAGTGGCCCAAAAGAGGGGTGGCCCGAAAGTAGGGTGGTTGACTTAATGTTAGATATAGAAAAAACTGAATGGGTTAACCAGGTACAGATTTAATCCTACGAATCCAATAGGTGTTTACCAACGATTTTTATTTCTTGACTATCTTCACCAACTTTTATCTCTTCTCTCCCCCCTCTCCCCCTCTCCCCCCAAGAATTCATCGCTCATCTCCCCCATTCTCTTTCCTGGGAAATCAATTCCCCTATCCCATCCCTCGCCTCTCAACAAACAAAGTGAAAAAGAGAAAAGAAAAAGGTATTATAACTTTAAAACATTACAATCAAGTTCTATATGCTTTCTCACTTTCGCCTCTGCTCATGCGAAATGAAAATCCATACATGAGGCACTTGGAACCACGTAGAAAGATATCAAGATCTGCTTCAGCAATCTCACTAGCTATTCTTCAAAAATTTCCATCCCACGCCAATTCCACCTCTCGCAGCCTTGTGTCGGTGACCGCAGATCGCGTTGATATTTTTTATCTTTGTACAAAGTAGGAGTAATGAGAAAAAGATTTCGAGTTGTGTTGTAATATGTCGAAAGAGTTTTGGTGTAAAAACATTAAGCCGGGCTGTAATGCGAAAATAGAAAGAAACTGGTGACGCCGCTGGATCTGCATAATTGCTGAAAAATTAGGAAAGCAAAGCGGATCGCTCCACGGAGCAATAGATGCATCACTTTGATATGTAAAACTCTAAATGGGTATGCTGAAACAATGAACAATGAAAGAAAAATAATGAAAGGCATATTAGCCTATCCAGAACGCCTTTAAACCAAGCCCCTTCCCTCCCGTTTACGCCGTCGTAATACTGTTCATCTCAAATCATGGGTGCTTTCTCGGCTGCTGCTCGACCTTGACCAAGTGAACTGAATAGTTGTTGTGGAGGAATTCTTGACATTCCACTATTTCGGTCGTAACTGTTCGTTGGTGCAGGCATGTAACCCTCACGTTTTCTTCTGACACGTTCTGCAAGTACACCAGCAACAACTAGAAGGAATATTAATGCAAGAGAGATTGCCAAAGCAATAAGTACGACCAAGCCAATTGCAAGGTGACCGCCTAAGAACGTGTTAGAGTTTTGTTCACTACATCTTCATTGTGATTACCTACCTGATGATTTGAAAAAGTTATTTTCTTGTGAAAAAATATGTGACAGACTACCTCCGGTATTTGAGGTACTGCTGGTGAGAGCAAAAGGTTGAAAGGTGGTTCCATTGAAGAGAACTGCCGAGACGTTACCAAAGGTTGGTAACACCATAGCACCTGTAAGCATCAAAACCTGATTGGAAGGAACAAGATCAGAGTCGTCATGATTTGATGAAAGAGGCATCATTTGAAGACCACGAATGTCTGAACCTTTTTCGAAGACATCCCCAACCGAATGCCAGTTTGTACCATCATATTTCATGATGAAAGCTGATCCATTCGTCGCAGTACCAGCTACCCAATACTGTGAAACATCACGAGTCGCTGGGACAAGAGATGTTACTGTTCCTGGTATGTTTTCTGCACCAGTAGCAGTGGCCCATGTTTGAGCCTTGATATCGTAAGTCGCTAGGGATACATTGGCGCCATCGACTGACAATGACCCGCCTACGATAAGAGAGGTATCACTAGCCCAAAGCATAGTATTGACAGTACCTTCAAGGTTGGTTCCTGGTCGATTCCATTGGGATGCAGACGCGGTAAATAGACAAACACCTGGGCAATCTAAAGATCCGGCTTGAGTGAAACTTCCACCAACATATACATCACCATTCTTCGCCCTTACCACAATAGCATTAACGACAACCGATTTCCCTCCGAGAGCTGGTGTTTGTGATGCAAATGTTGAAGTCTTGAGATCGTACGAGATAAGCCCGTTGACTGCTCCTCCCTTAACGGTCCCGGCAACAGAACCCCCAGCATACAGAATGCCATCTTGTATAGCCAAAGCTCTGAAGGTAGAATCTGCGTCGATTTGAGATCCGAGTCCAGTGACAGTGTTGTCATTCGCGCCATCAATAAAGACAAGGTTGTTGATATCGGTACCATTGGTGGAAGTTGCGGTGAAATGACCACCGAGAATTGTAATATTGCGGGAGCCACTCTCGTAAAACAGTCCGGTTACAACACCACTGACATTTTGACTGGCAGTATCTCTTTTCGATGAGGTCGATGCAGACTGCGCTTGGGTAGCTTGAATTTTGACGGGGAATGGGCTTAATCCTGATGCGAGAGAAACCACTCCATTGACGCCGAGTTGTGAGGATGAGAGCGAACCAGCAAAGATAGCGTCGCCGGAAGCATTTACAGCGGCGGTGAGTTGACCGTTGATAGACATTTTCGCAATATCAAGGTTTGGTAACCAGTTGCCGTGTGATGGTACCCAAATGGCGAAACCAGAAACGGAAACTGAAGAATTACTTCCAAAAGCAAGGAGCTGATCAAAATCTCCAGTCAAGGTAATGACATTCTCGGGGTTGTTGGCGGTAATATTCATCGATATTGGTACGACCGATGTAACCTTTCCATTGACACCGGCTCCTAGTGCGCTCCATTTATTCTGCGTGGTATCATAAGCGGCGATATTGCTCAAACCTGTAGTAGTCGTTGAGCCCGAATTACTGCTGAAATTTCCTGCAACATATAGGGTTGTACCCTCAAGGAGCATAGTGATGACCTCCCCGTTTAGACCTCTCGAATTCAATGAGCTAGCACCGTCGTCTGAAATTGAGAATATGTTTTCGTATCCTGTTCCGGAGAAGTTGCCACCGACGAAAATGGTGTTGCCAGAAGTTACAACAACATTAACCTCAGCATCAGTATTGAGTTTCATACCAGCTTGATCGATCGTATTATTCTGAAAATCGGAAGTATTAATGACACTTTGGCTCGGATCAAATTCGAAAAGACCGTTTAATCCTGTACTAGTCGCGTTGTTCAAGATGAATTCGACCCGCTGAGCTACAATGGTAAAATTCTCGGAATTTCCAGGAATCCGGCCGCTTGGAGTAAGGGTGATTGAAGGGCGGAAGGTATCACTAGCAGCCTGGATGTAACCAGAGTATACTTGGTCATACTTGTCGTAGTCATTAGATTGGAAAAGGGTAATGGGCGAGCCAAAGGTTGCGGTCGTACTAGAAGCTCCACTAGCCACACTTCCATTTACAACAACAGAGCCTCGACTTGTACATGTATTATCCTGGATACATCCAGGTGTGTACATTTTCACTGTATAGTTCCCCGATTCCCTGATATCAGGGTAAAATACCACAGAAGCTGAGCTCGCCGTGTCTGCTGTAAATCTTCCTGTAAGGTACTCTGCATCACTTTGGAATGATGGACTGATGGTCCAAGGGCCAGTAGATGTTGTTTTTGAGGCGGTTGATAAAGAAGCACAGGTAGGCTCATTGAATTCGTTAATAGCGTAGGAAAAAATGTCATCCTGGAATAACTCAATGCCATTCAAACCCCCTCCACTACCGTACCAAGCAGAGATATCAATCTGGAAGGCATCCATACCTACTGAATTCACAAAGTGAAAATCCTGGTATGGAATACTAGCATTGTTGCTCAAAGGGCATTCCGAAGTACATGTTGCATTAGCACCTGTAGCTGGATCGATGTAGGTAAAGTTCATGATACCATTGATTGGCTGAGCCGTATATCTCCAAGTTTTGGTACCTCGACCATCTTGGTGTGTATTCCATAATCTTAACTTAGTCGGCTGGAATCCAAATCCAAACGTAGCTTTCCACCACCCAGCAGAATCATCCTTCAATAACCAAGTATTTCCGGAGCCATCAATACCATCAGTTTTGCATACAATGTTTCTTGGATCGTCAAATCCAGTAGTTGTGGCTGTGCCGCTGCTTGTGATGTTGGCGCCGGAAATGTTGACAATTTGTTGATCAGTTGTATTACTAGGTTTGCTGGTAATCGTTGCAGTAGAGTTTCCTAGTCCTGTGAAAGTCCCCCCAAAGATGATGTTTCCATTCGAAGCCTTCGAGATGGAATTGACCCTACCGTTGAATCCGGAAAAAGGAAGGGCGACCAAGGTATGGTCCACCAACTTGATTACATTTGAAGATTTTGCAGAATCAAAATAACCTCCAATATAGACTGTGCTTGTCGTCTCGTCGCATAAGAGTGCTGAAACTGACCCTGATAATCCGGGAAGTGCAGTGATTGCCGAAGTATTTGAATTGAACAATGCAATGCCTTGCGACTCCACATTTCCCAAACTCGTAAAATTACCACCAATTACTACCCCGACGAGTGTCCCATCTGACTTGACATACGGGCACATAGCGGCGATTGAAGCATCGGCCGATGCCAAGGAATCGAATTCACCCGTTGGAAAGCGTACCATAACGGATTGGGTGGTAGTATTGTAGCCATCTTCATTTTGCCCGACGTATTTATACAGCGAAATACCATCAAAATCTCCACCAAGTCCTACACGTCCTAAATTCGAGAGATCGAGGTTGGCGGATGGAGCGGGTTGGAAAGTAATCGCATTCGATAATGGGGTTAAGGTCAACAGAAAAGAGAAGGCTATTATAGATGGCGAATTGCTAGCTGATGGACTCAGCCATGATGAGAATCTCATTGTTGTTCCCCTCTAAATAGTATTAGTAGGTGATTATTCGTGTCGCAAAATTTGTGAGAATTAAAAGCTCGATGGCTTCTCCTCCACTTTTGTGAATAATTGCATTGACTTGATGCGCAACTATTAAGCCATTTGATTGTCCTTCAGTACGGGGTATAAATTTATGGAGAATTCTTCTTTCGTGGATATATTAAAAAAATTGATATTTCGTCTATCAAAGCATGTAACGAGCGTGGAGTTGTGTTGTGTTGTGTTGTGTTGGTGTTGGTGTTGAAGATGGAATGGAGTCGAAGGAATCTAAAGTGATAGGTAGTAATCTCAATCACAAACTTGAAAAGGCAAGTCCACTTGATTGGATGGGATTAGATTCGCCTAGTGGAATAATGAGTGAGATTAATTATGGATTAACTTTTTTTTCTTCGTATACTAGTCTTTCTTTGAGTAGTGAGCCTCGTGTGCTCAGGAACCAGGAACCAATTTCAAAGTAATAAACGGGGGCGGTTATTGTTAGGATACTGCTGCTTTGCAAGTTGATTCTTTATTTTCTCAAAATTGTGGTTTGTGGTGAAAATTCAGACGATAGGAATCAATCTGTAAGGGAGATGATCTATCTTTCTTTTTCTGTATGATGTTATGCTTTCCTTTGAAGGTGCATAGGTGTGATTAACGATTGAATTGCGCAGTCTGTGAAACTAGTTGGAAGCTTGGTGGAGTGTTGTCTTGGAGGAGAATTGCTGTTTAGAGGATGGCAAGCGAGATTGGTTGTTCGTTCACTGGGTGGCTGGTTGATGGTTGATTTGAGTCCAATGGTGGGTGAATCTGATGAATGGGCTGGAGGGAATACGAGAACGGGTAAAAACGTTAAAAACGAAAGAGAACTGGATGGATACAGTTATGATCGACTGAAGTGTAAATTGCAGATGAGTGAGAGTAAATGTTGGAAATGAGTGTACGATTATTGACGATTGACGATTGATGATTGACGATGAAGTGGAAGTTGTTATTCTGTTGTGCTTCAATAATAGAAGAGAGAGAGAAGTTAGCTATGCTGTATGCCCAGTCTTCTGTTCAATTTGACCCCGGCTATCGGTTTATCTTCTTCCTTTGGTCTTGCATATCTCAGATGTGAATAAACAGCACTGCATTTGCATTTTTGCAAACGGGCATATAAGCAACAGGGGCAGAATTGTGACACGTACCAGTGTTGTACAATGTTTGGGCAGCAGTGGACAGAACGAAGAACAGCGAAGAGTGTCAATTGATTCAATTGATGAAAACACGACACGACGTAAGAAAAAACAGGTTTCTGATAAGGAATGAGGTTTTGATTTGAAAGAAGAAAAAAAAGAGTGACAAAAAGCGAATGTGGTGTGTGTGTGTGTATGTGTGTGTGTGTATAGAAGTTAGAAGATTGGATTTTTTGATGGTTGGTACAAATTAGGAGGGAGAGAACATTTTGGGAATGGTGGAAAGATGGATGGCTGTGCACAGAGTCGGGGGGAAATAAATGAATGTATGGATGGGCTTGGATACTGAGAGCATAGCACTCACTTATTTTACATTTTCGGATGATGATGATGATGATGATGATGATGATGAAACCATCAAGGCACATCCTATCTCTTTCATACTACACAGCACTGCATCTTCTCATAGTGACCAGTCTAAAAGACATGCAGCGTTTGATAATGTAACAAACATTTATATCCTCAGTACTTGTATATACATCATATCAAAATATCTGATAATGTTCATCATTTATCCACTACATCTGTGAATACATACATACATATTATGCTGTACAGTACATACATACATACATTCTTCACTTGCTTGCTATGGGTTTTAGTTATGTTATGCAACTTATGCTACAGGTGAACTTATGTTACTCGGAAGAATGTATCTTAAGTCTTACGATACAATCAGCCAATCTAGATGCTTCAATCTTAATAAATCCTAATAAATCTCAGCTTCTCAAACAAACATCAATAGATATAAAACTGTCTCCAATGCTCGTACCAAGAGATTGATTGCCTGTGAGAGAAAAAAAAACTCTCCTCAAATGATGCGCATGAAGAAACTTATGATGGTTCAGGTCCATCCCTTTTCAGTAAATCACATATCAAAATTAACTTTCATCTAACTATTGCAACGTTTGTTCTGTCATTATTCCATTTCCATTTCCATTATCCATCTAACCCCTTCAAATGAACATTTGTCAATATCCCGAGATCCATATCAACATTCTAATAATATTCCATTCTCAATATAGAAATACCAAGACTCAAAACATGTTTCATTTGTCTTCCTAAATGTATAATGAATAATATACGGGGTATCTATAAGTTATCATGCTTCCTTCCTTCATTTCATCATATTCGCAGCATTCGCCGTGCGGGTCTTATAATCTCTCGGACTTTCGTAATCCTTTTTCTTCCCCGACCACATACCCAATTTCTTCTTCTTGGCCTCTTCTTCAATCGCCCTATACTGCGCCTCGAAGTCTCCAAATTCCGCGCCCATTTTAGCCTCGTAAACCGTAGCCATCCCCGCTTTCAACATCTCCTTGCCCACATCCTTGCGAAGGAGAAATCTGCGTACCCAAACCGTAGCGACCACTCGATCATATTGGTCGCGTCTGTAGATGTAGGCGCGAACACGTCGATTCTGAATATAATCTCGTAGCCAGGTTAAAGCTTCTGCGGAAAAGGGTTGAGCGGGTTTGCCAAAATGAGCTCCTTCTGGTGCGTCGATTCCTGCAATCCGAACGTGGATCTGTAAATATTAGCTTGTGTAAAATATGATATACCAACCAGCACAACATGGTGAAAATCCTACCGTCTTGTTTTTCAGATCCTTTCCCTCAGGTAACTTCTTTCGTCCTGGCAGCCATCCCCAGCCCGCAAGTCTCCCACCAGGCGTATGAAAAAGATGAAAGTTATCCGCATCTCCCACTCTCGTCACCGTCCCAAACAAACTCCTCTTCCTAAAAAATCCGGGTCGAATATATGCAGTTTCAGGAATGCGACGTAGATAAGAGCGATAAAAGCGCGTGGAAACCAAGATAGTAGTTGTCAACAAAAGTGTCGGGATCAAAGTTCGCGGATCCGTGTAATGCTGCCAGTCTGTGGCATTGAGATTATCGCCCCATGAGAAGGAGGAGCGGGCGTCATCTTTTTCCTTCTTGCATTTTGAGGAAAAGTCCAGCCATCCCATAGTGTCGACGGGCAGTACCAGTTAGGAAATGATATGGAAGTGGGGAGGTAGCTTGCTGCTGCTCAGGGCTGAGGCAGGGTCATTTATGATCCGAGCTTCCGGGGAAAGTGACATTGATATTCAAACCAAAATATGTTCGAGACACGCAAGAAAAATATCAGATGAAGGGTCATCATAAGCTAGAAGATAACTTTGGAAGTTTTTTAAAGAGCGTCTGACATTATGAAGTGGTAGTCAGACTGTGTTAATGTGTGTTGAATTTGTAGCAGAAGGTCCTTGATCTGACAGAAAGTATATGTGTCGAAATTGGTATAGCATACATTGATTACAAAATATCATACAGCTCCTAAATGCTTACAGTTTCCTCCTTTTCGCTCTTACACTTCTTGCTGATGGCTCAAACACCTTCACTTCGTCCTTGAGTTCGATCTCCTCCGTAACACCTTCGCGCTTTATCACTACTTTCTCCTCCTTCAGATCCATCTTCTCTGAAGAATACTCCCGCTTGACTGACACTTTCTTCCCCGGGACATCCCCATTCTCCTGCTTGACCTCGAGCTCATCAACTTTAACTTCAACCTTGCTGACAAGTTTATCAGAAAATGCTTTCAGATCCGCCGCGAACAAGACTGAATGCGCCCAGCCAGCTTCTTTACCCCATAGCCCTCTAAAATGATCGCCAATCGCATCGTACGTAGCTTTGGTTAGACTCTTATGTTTTCCTTTTCCAAATTTGTAGTCTCTTTGAGCAATTTGCCAAACGTGAGTGTCCACAGGAACCGCCTCCCCCCACCCCAAGCCCATCAAGCAAACGCAATCAGCTACTTTTGGTCCGACACCTTGAAGCTCGAGAAGCTCTTCATGTGCTTTCCTGTACCTAGGACGACCTCCAGCTGGAATTTCCCCTTCAAAAGGCATGTCAAAAGTCTCAGGATTGCGAAGACTTTCGAGCCAGCCTTGTGGCTTTGATGCCACAATTGATGCTGTCTGAGCAATGTACTTTGCTCGATAGCCAAAGCCCAGAACGCGAAGATGTGACTCTACTCCAGAACCAGTTAAGGCTTCAGGTGGTGGGAAGTCATGGAATGGTTGATCATCAATGTGGCCTATTAGAGGGCCATAATGTAGACACAAATTATTTACCTACGTGAGATTTGTTAATGTGATAATTGAAATCCTGCAATCCGAAACATACCATTTGAGAAATTCTTATAATATTATTGTTGCTACTGCAAATAAATCCCACCAAAGCCTCCCAAGCATCTTGTTTCAGTATTCGAACTCCTGTAAACTTGGGTGCTCTCTTTTTGAAATTTGGGTCGACCAAGGACCATTGTTCATACAACTCAGTCAAGTTTGGTGAAAGATTCAGATAATGCCGAAGTAAAGATTCTGTTTCATCTTCATCTTCAATCTCTTCCTTCTTTACCAAAGATTGAGGATTTAAAGGCACTTTAATGTCAGGAAATAGTGTACGATAGTGAAGATGAGTCGAATCTTGTTTAAGAGAAATTATACGGCCATGTAGTGTACAAGACCTGTTCGAAGTTAACCCCCTTTCTTTCGACTATAGTATCAGAAAGAAAGTCACGTACCAATAATCTTCATCTACAGCTTTCTTCCACCGAAAAGATTGCCCACACCGTAATGTAGTATCTATACAAAGCTCTGCCAAATTCACTGGAAGCTTCCTCCACTCTGAAATCCTCAGATTACCCATTGTGAGAAAGCGATTGTGATTTTATGGGGGGTGGGTGAAGTCCATCTTGGCACGCTTTACATGAACAATGTTTCTAATTTTAGCGCGAAATTCGAATGAGATTCGCGACAGCTTCTACAAAAATTCCGCCTCGATCTTGAGCTTTTCAACCACAACCAAAATCGCACTTCTTTAATTTATCCCGAAAAATATTCTGGATCGCATTTGCCAATATGAACGGCGATACTTATTCATCAAGAGGCATGGCACCTTCAACGACAAAACCTAAACGGGAAGATGGAGCTACTACTGACAAGAAAGCATCAACAGATCGACATGGTTCGTCTAGAGATTATCATGTAAGAATGTTTCATCAATTATTTCAAGGTCAATATATCTAACATGCTGCAAATAAAGTCTCGAGATGATCGACGTGGTGGTGATAGAGATCGAAGACGCTCGCGCTCTCCAGGACATCGAGGTTCCAGAAATTCTCGCCGCGACGGAGAATTAGATTCACGAGGTGCGGATTCTTACTCAACAAGTCGCGAATACAGAGAACGGGAACGTGAGGATAGATATTCCGGCAGGGAACGAAGAGGTGGTGGTGGCGAGAGAGAATGGGATAGAGATCGTGGGGCAGCAAGACGAGATGCTAGAAGGGATGATGATGAAAGACCGCCGCGCAGAGATAACAGAGATTTGTTCGACGATAGACGTGGTGGCGGAGGTGGCAGAAGGGGTGGTGATCGAGGCGACCGAGGTGACCGAGGTGACCGAAGAGATCGTGGAGATGCCGACGGAGGATTCGCAGCTCAACGGGCCGCAAAACGAGACAAGAGCCCAACCCCTCCACCAAAGAAGAGAGAGCCTACACCAGATTTGACGGATGTCGTATCAGTTCTGGAGCGCAAGAGGAGATTGACACAATGGGATATCAAACCACCAGGATATGAGAACGTCACTGCTGAGCAAGCTAAACTTTCAGGCATGTTTCCACTACCAGGAGCACCAAGACAACAACCCATGGATCCAAGCAAGCTACAAGCTTTTATGGCACAACCTAGCGGACAAGTCACTAATGCAGCTCTCAAACCTTCAAACTCCAGACAATCGAAACGTCTTCTTGTTCATAACATTCCTGCCGATACTAAGGAAGAGACTATTGTTAGTTTCTTCAATCTTCAACTCAATGGATTGAATGTCATAGAAGGTTCCGATCCTTTGATCTCAGCACAAGTATCAAAAGATGGCTCATTTGCTTTACTTGAATTCAAGACACAGTCTGATGCTACTGTTGCTTTAGCATTGGACGGAATTACCATGGATAACAATGACCATATGGAATCAGGAAATGGCTCCGCAGATACTCGAGGTCTTTCCATTCGTCGTCCAAAAGATTACATTGTACCAGCAGTCACTGATGAGACACCATTCGAGCCAGGTGTGATTTCTAATGTTGTAGCTGACACTCAAAACAAAATCAGTGTTACTAATATCCCTCACTATTTAAATGATGAGCAAGTTACAGAGCTATTGGTATCTTTCGGAGAGTTGAAAGCTTTCGTATTGGTCAAGGATAGCAACACTGATGAATCACGAGTAAGTACACACTAATGTATTTCTTCAACCAAATACTAACATCGCTTAGGGAATCGCTTTCTGTGAATATGTGGATCCTGCTGCAACAGATATTGCAGTTGAAGGTCTAAATGGCATGGAACTTGGTGATAAGCATCTCAAAGTCCAGAGAGCTAGCATTGGTAACACCCAAGTATCCGGTTTGGAGATGAGCGTCAATGCTATGTCTATGCTTGCTGGCACTACATCACAGGATCTCGAAAATGGCAGAGTATTACAATTACTTAACATGGTAACTCCTGAGGAACTCATTGATAATGAAGATTATGAGGGTAAGTGTTTACCATGTATTCATTTGAATACCCACTGATCAATGTTCTAGAAATCTGCGAAGATGTCAAGGAAGAATGCGAGAAATACGGCAAGGTTCTCGAGATGAAAGTTCCAAGACCAACTGGTGGCAGTAGACAATCAACTGGAGTTGGTAAGATCTTTGTGAAGTTTGACACTCCAGAATCAGCAGGCAAGGCTCTCAAGGCCCTCGCGGGTAGGAAATTCGCAGATCGTACTGTCGTTACTACATACTTCCCAGAAGTAAGTTGCACTCCCTTCTCCTTACCTCGCAACATTACTGATCTTCATAAAGGAAAATTTCGAAGTCAGCGCTTGGTAGATGGTTCATCAAGATACCAAAGTCATCACCACGATCCATCTTCCTTACTTATCTCCCTAGTACCTACTCACAAACTGATGTAACTCACACTCATACACAAAATGGAGTTCCTCGTCACACAAATACTACACTTCTGTACTTTTAGCATCATCCATCGGCCTTTTGGTATTCACTGTTCAGTCGCAGGAACGATAGGAGACTTAACAAAATTCGAGAAAAGCAAATAGTTTTACTACAGTCTACCATAGGTTTCCCTAACCTTTTTTCTAGCTCTAGGGTGAATTTCGATATGCTACTAAAAAAATTTGGGGGTGGGGGGGGGTCCATGATGAGATGTTGATTTTGATTTCTGATTCCCAAGAGTTTGTAGTAGTGATATGGATTCATGATTGATATGTTATGAATGATTTTTTAGCGTGTTGAGAAGAAATGTGAGATGGGGTTTAAATATTGACTAAGTGTTGTGATGTATTTGGTCTGCTTAAAATTGATGTAATGGTGTCTCTGATTATGACCGGTTATGTATGTATGGGTATGAGGTAATGCCTATATATTGTGGATGACTAAGCCTAAACCTATAGCTAGATTATTGGGTATATGTTATATGGTATATGGTTTATAATAACTAGCTGTAAATCAGCCCCCAAGAATTCATGAGAAACACGGAAGTCCATAATAAATATCGTAGATGCTACCGGGATCTTGGGCTGGATATCACATTCCCATAAACATGAATGTGAATATGAAGCATTCGTGCAGGAGTCTTGATGCTCTAGTGAGGGGTTGGGGAGTGGGTTTCTTGGATGGGATGAGGTGTTTTGATTTGGAATAGGGGGTTTTTGCTTCTGGGAGGGGAGGGGAGAAGGGTGAAAGGAGGGTATCCATGGATGTTGGGCCTGGATGGTTGTTGATCGCTGTTTGTATAGATGGACCTCTTTTTCCTTGAAATTGTAGAAGAGGAGAAAGGGGAGAAAATGGAATGAAGGAAGAGAGGAAGGAAGAGAACAGAAGAGCAAAAAGAATAGTAGGAGGCTCCTTTTTTGGTTGTACTTTGCTTACAGAGGCGTTGAAACGGAGTCTGAGTCTGAGTCTGAGTTCTTGGAATGGGATAGAAGTTTGAGGGTTGATGGGGGATGAGTGGATGAGTAGATGATATAATTATACACTCGTTTATTTTTCTGCGTGTACTTATAAATAGTAAGTATACTTTGAATCTCTGGATCTTTGGATTGGATAGGCGAATTTGAAAGATATTATGGGATGGAATAGAGTGTCGAGTGCACTGCAAGTTTACAAGATAAGTGCGGAATAACGTATCTATATCTTCTTCCTCTCTTTCTTTCTTTTCTTCCTTCTTGGGGGGAGAAAACACGCCGAGCGTGCATTATTGTATCTATGTTATGATCACTAAATGCTTCAATCTTTGGGCAAAAGATATTCAGACCTCTCATCTCATCGTTTCTAAAGTTCTAAGACTTGAGGAGGTAGGTAGGTTGTAGAGATCGAATCTTAAGAGTAGACTAGTGCTTGGAGTAAGTAGAGTTGGATATACAGAATATACAGATTCTACGCGGAATCTGAAATTATGTTTTTGTTCCACTTCCAGCTATCTAGCTGGGTGAATGGGATTAGATGGACGATAGATATACTAGTGGGTGCACTAATTGACGAGACACTGCAAAAATTGACTCGACAATAAATCTGGAATTAATCATTCCCATAATTGGAGATTTGATAAGATGATTTTTTTACATTCTGAATAATCACAATATAGATTTTGCTATCGAATAATTGAAGATTGAATTTTTTACAGATTTTGAACGTTGATGAGTGTCCCGTCAGTTTGTGTACCCATTAGTATTGGTGATATCAAGTTCCAGTAAATAGATAGACTGGACAGGAAAGACATGGAGACGATCGGGGATTTGTTTTGTTATGTTTTGTTTTAGAGAGAGGTAGAGATTATTTGTGTGAGGATGGGGAATCGAAGTAAAGGGGTCTGTCTGTGGAAGATGGGGATGCGGGGGGTGATTGGTTCGGGATATGGTTTTGGATATATGTATATATCTGGTGGATAATGAAGAAGATATTCTGCTATTGTGAATTAGAATTTTTGTTATACTTTTTACTTTTCAAAGGACTGCATATTTGAACTTGCATATTTGCGAGGATCTACGAGGAGTTGTAGTTTTATTGGGTAGGGGGCAAAGAGGGGGTGATTATTTCATCTGAATATCATTCTTGGAAATAATCTTGGATATTCTAGAGTGATTGTTCATTTCTATTTTGCAAAATAGGTGGTCATTCCTTGAGTGTGTTTGATGGGGAACTCTCGATTATCTAGTTTTATCTCGTATAATGAATGTCCATTCTCCAGTCTCATATTGAACAATAGTTAGTAATCGTTCTAATTATTTCAACGATTTAAAATATTAAAACGAGATCTCTGAAGACCTGAACTGAAGTCCAATCTTTTGTTGCCCAGTGGGGCATTTGCCATGTATGAGGAAAAGCATCACAATATAGAAAGAGGTGAAATTTAAAATTGGAACAATGAATGAGTATTAGCTCCTCGATACAACGAGAGTGAGTGCCTAGTTTTCAGCTAGTCGTTAATATATAGTCGGATTAGATGGATGTATTGAAAGCTGATGGATGTATATTATATATAGATTTAGAAGTTGGGAGAAGTTGAGGTTTGATATGTGTGGATAGCGGTGGTACTAGTCCCTGTGGTGGCAGATTCCGTACTTAACGAAGCAATCGCTTTGTTACTGTAATAAAATCTTTAATATTTTTATAATGTATTGAAAAAATCGTTTTTATAATATTAATCTAATTAATTTTATTTTTGTATCTAATAAGAATATTTTACTTTTAAAGGACTTTATTGTTTAAACTCGAATATATTATTCCTTTTCTTATATTGAAATCTAAAGATTATTTTTTTGTTATTATATTTGAGATATATATTTATATACAAATTGGTTATTACATTTTGTATTATAATTTATATAAAAATTAAAAGCATTTATTTAATAAACTAATAATCCATATAAATTGCAAAATTATATGTAAAAAATATATAAAAATAATATTATAAGTTCTAAAACCAGATTCTTATATATAATTCCTTCTTATTTTTGGGATTATAATATTTCTATAAGTAAGTTTCTATATTATATATCTATTCGATTCTTCTCTTATATTCTAATTCGATTATTCTTTTTTTCCCTTATATCTGTAATTGCAAGAGTATTCTTTTGAATCTCTTTACCTTTTTGAATTGAATCTCTATTTCGATTATTTCGATTTAATACTTTAGATATATTGGGATATAGATTATGTAATCACACTAGTGTCTCGGTACAGCCCTAGCAACTACGTTAAACAGATTCGTAGCTTCTTAATTTAGATCCTTAAGTAATACAATAATATATAACTAAAGTATAATATTATATTAGCTTCACCATTCCCTAATGGTGATATTAACACTAATTAATAATATTATAGATCAGGAGCTTGGTATTCTATTTTTTTATTATATTGTGTATAGAGAATAAGGTTGGTATACTCTTAAAGAGGTATAAGCTCTTTTATTAAATTCATTATAATATTAATAACTACCCTTGTGTGAATAGAGATCATAGTAATTGTAGCGATAATCTTTATAACAAAACCAATTATGATTTATTTCTTCACTATATTGTGTATGGAAAGTAAATATCAGTAATATTTAGCTCAAGCTTAGTAAACACAACCTCTAATCTTTTATGATTTATTTCTTTACTACATTATATATGGAAAGTAAATACTAGTAATATTCAGCTCAAGCTTAGCAAATATAACCTCCAATCTTTTATGATTTATTTCTTCACTATATTATATGTAAAAAGTAAATACTAGTAATATTCAGTTCAAGCTTAGTAAATACAACCTTCAACCTTTTACGAAAAATATATATACTATCCGCTATCCGATAATATAACAGATCAGACAATATATCCAAAAGTTGTTAATAATAGTATTAATAATTAATCGAATTACAAATTGAATATATTAAGTATCGATATAATAGTATATAAATCAATGGGAGTATAATGGAAAGACGGCTTAGATTTCACTCAAAGTGTTTCCTATCTAGATATTAGGAACTTTATTAGATATAAACTAGCAGAATACTAATAACAAGAGTATTTCGATTCTGAATTATGGATGGATTATATACTCAATTTCTTATAATTCATTAAAGAATATTTCCAAACTATTAGAATGAATTTACTCTATAAATTAAGATATAAACTATATTCATATGGCTTATATATTAAGAAGAATATAATAAGAATAGTTCAATTAGTATATAAAGTACTAATTAAAGTGGCGACTAATCTATATAGAAAATGGATTATAGATAAGATCGAAGATATATTAAAAGAGAAGAACTTTGTATTTCAATTGATATCTATATTAAACTGAATCTAATCAAAATATGAAGGTGTATTGGAAATTCTTAGTACTTATATAGTATTCGGAATAATAAATCCCGAACTAAAAGGAGAAGAAGAAGTAAAACAAAACCTATGAGATAGATCAGATATATAACAAATGGAATCCGGTGGAGAATACAAAATATATCAAATTGTATTAAGAAGGATTATTATATTGGACAACCTTTGCTCTCCAAAACAATTAAAATATCTAGTAATTCTTAATCCTATTAGCTAGAGAAATGAGATATTATTAGAATAGCAAAAGTCAATCGATAAACGAATCGATAAAAAGAGTGAATATCTATACAATAGATATACTTACCAATGTAAAGATTTACTAATATAACTACCAATACTACTACTTTCAAGATTATTATTTATAAAACAAGATTTCAATCTATATACATAGATAAATTTATTACCTCCTTTATAAAGACAACCTCCAATATAACTCTTTGAAAAAGTATATAGAGAACCTATTCCAAAACAATTCTATATAGAATCAATATGAAATTATTATAAGAATAACCAGTATAATGAATATATTAATATATATCAACAAATACTATAATATCAATACAAATCTCTAAATAGGTAATCTCAATAAATAGTCAATATTGAATAAATATTTAATAACCTTATTAAACTCTATAACAAAGCTAATAAATATAGTAGGCAAGATAATAATTTCGATTACAAATTCTTGATATTTCTTAATAACTATTAACAAATCGATATTCCTATTGAATACCTATCACAAACCTTCCCAACTATATTTGTCGATAACATTTTCGACTTCTATCATTCAAATCTCAGTAGTATTCCAAATATAATCAAAAAGATATATAATATAATAAGATCGACATTTGAAAAAGAAGTATACAAGTATAAATTATTATATAAATAGGAACCGATTATATTACAAAAGGTTATTAACAATATAAAGAATAATAATAAAATTAAAGAACAATATTTATAAATAATAGTAATAGAATTCTAATATATCTATAAAGAATTGTTATCTGCTATATATATACAAGAACTTCTATATCACAAGATTATAAATATCTGTTCTCTAATATTAATATATATAATAATTTGTTATAAACTATTAAAGAATATATCAAATCTTTTCGAAGAGTTTTGTTTAGCAATTATAATTTAGGATCTATCTCATTTGAATGAAATATAGATATATTATATTGACTATAAATATTATAATAATAATTATAGTAATTACTATAGTGATAATAATAGGAAAGGTAATAGTAATTCTCAAGGAAACTATAATCAAGAAGGATAGAGATTCTTCAAATCAAAATAATCGAAGAAATATCATATATATAAAGAAAGCAATTATTGGTTAATAAAATATAATAAAGAAGAAAAAGATGAATCTTGATATAAATATAGAAAAAAGTTTAATAGAAGTAAAAAAGAATTCAATAAAGACTTCAAATAATTCTTAATCGAATATAAAGGAGAATCCTTTAATAATATAGATAACGAAAATACAAATATAGAAATAGCTATCTATTTTGTATAATATAAATTACAGAATTCAGGAAATAATGAAAATACTATTTATTATATAATATGTGGTTCTATTTACAAAGAAGAAATAGCAATATTATTAATCAATAAGTCTATTATATATATCTTAGTAAACTAAATAAATAATAAAGAAGATAGTACAACTTTTATTAGTCGATATAACTCAAGAGAATTCTAAAGTATTATTATTAATACAAAAGTATTAAACTAATCAACAATAAGCTACAACTAATATTTAGTATACAAAATAAATATTGAAGGTATTCAGCTCAATACGAAAAGAGTAGGTGTTACAAGAATAATATTCGGAATCGGTAGAATAGAATCATTGGAATCAATAATATTATTGTCAGAAAAAGGTATTTTGTTATTAGTATACTGCTTAGTATTAATTATATATCATATGATTTCCAACAATTATAATTACCCTTAGGATCTATCAAATTCTATATTATAAAATCAAAAACACCTTTCTTATTATTTTTTAATAATATGAACCAATTCAAAATATACTATAATAATATTATTAATACTATTGTTTTATTTATAATTCAGTATCTATATATTCAATATAATAATTATACTATTCTTTTATAGTATATCAAAATATAATAATCCATTTAATAAATAATCGATAATAATAAATATTATTTCATTAAATTTAAACTTTAGAGATTATACCAATACTTTGGATATCTATCTATTTAGAGATTTCACTGAGTACTCCAATATATAGAATATAATAATATATTAGAAAAGGAAATTAATAAACTTATAAAATTCTATAAATATTATTAAAAGTATAGAAAATCCTTAGAAAGATTCAAATTCAATTTGAAAGATAATATCAATTTCAATTATTCGATTATTATAGATATAATATATATCGAAAAGAACCTAATATTATATAACATTGATGAAAGTATATACTTTTAAGTAGTATAATAATTTGATAATATCTTAGCAAAGTATGTTTTTGATAAATTATAAATATACTGGATGGATATCTATATTAGTTTTTCTAATTATATTATATATAATATTAGGAAGAATTTTATTAATAAAGAGTTTATTCAGTATATAGTAATAATGTCAATAAGAATAAAAGGTGTTCTAGTTGAAGCTTATTGGTTGATTAGTGTAGTAGAATACTATAATATAGTTATTAAGTATATATATAAAATTATTGAAGATGAATTAAAGAGTTCGATAATAAAAGAAATGATATTACAAATAGTAATAAAAGTTGTAAATGATATTACTAGATTAAATAGCTTAATATCAACTTTGTTTGTTTTTGGTATACTTCCTAGAATGAGTAAACTTAATCTACTAATATTAATTATATTATAGTATCAAAATATAATTAAGAAAGTAATGAACGAGATTGTGAAACTATGGGCTGAGAGATAGGTTATCGATATATTGAGATAAAGAAATGGATTATCTATAATGGCTATCTATAACCTTCTTCTAAACTCCAAAGTCTTAGTATAAAGAGAAGATAATATACAAATAGGAAAATGGACTGGATCTTATTTTTTATTTAGTATTAGAGATAAGATATACACTATTTAATTCGAAAATGATATAATAATAGAATTTCAATCTATATAAATAAAACTATATCTAGAAGAAATATAAGAGTAATTATTATAATAGGAATTATAAAATAAAGAACTATAATTATTTATTTATTTATATTATTAATGTCTGTAGCGGACCTCCCTAGGGGTATTCAGACATAGCTAGAATCTAGAGTTACAATACAGAAAAGGCGCCGTCACACATACTAATAAAACCTCTCAATGGAAACCTAGATCTTTCTGTATCTCCTAAACAAGTTAATTTATTTTCAATACTAAGGGTTGAATATCCTTCTATAAATATATACTATCTCTTTATAAGAAAATATATATCTTTAAAGATTGTAAGTTTATTAGAAGCAAAAAGCAGCTACTCTTTCTATTGTAAATAGAAAAGAGTATAGATGTGGATTATTATAGTAATTATAATAGGAAGTGTATAAGTATAGTAATAAGATGTATAGAAAGCTCTTTTGTATTCTAAAAATTACTCTCCCTTAAGAAAATAGAGCAGCCTAATTGATATTGCTCGGGAATATTAAGAGGTGAGTTTTAACCCATTATAATAGGGGTAGTAAGTTTTATATATATATAAAATTTTCATTGCATATTCTAATCGAGCAAAAGAAAAGTGAATCGATTTATATGAAAACAGATATCCAGAAAAAGTATAAATATATCAAAAAATAATGAAAAACGATATCGAAGCGCTAGCAAATTATGAATAAATCTATCTCTTTCAAATCCTTATTATTATTTTAATCTTCTATTTAATTAAACTGATTCAATTCTTTTATTCTTATTAATTATAATCTATAAACGCCCGAAAACTTGTAATATTTAATATAATATAAATATCTTTTTTGAATCAAAACCTTCCAAAAGGTATTTAATAAATAAGCTATTTGTATTTCCTACATATTCGGCATAATAAATATCTTTTAAGATAGATTTATTATATATTTTGCTATTTATTGATTGTTATTATTATTTATATTATTCGAAGTTTTATTAGCTTTCATTCTTTATTTGCCTCGAAGTAAATCTTTATTGTATAAGTTTTATTGGTTTTGAGAGGGGCAGTGATATAGAATAAGAGGTTTACGAAGTCTTTTTCTATAATCTCTACCATCTTCTAGGTTTTTAGCCGGTATTACGTACAGGTAGGACTTCGTCTTCGCCGACCTGAAGAATTATAATAGTAGGGATAGAAACCCTAAATACTAGAATGACCAAACAATAGTATATTATAGGTTATTCTATTATTAATATGAAGATTATATAGTATTGTAAATGTAATAAGATTACTAAATGATAATACTGATATTAATATTATAAAAGATTTCATAAATACTAAAAGTATTATACTTTTAGATTTAATAATTTATCTTCTAGATAAGATAAATAATAAAGATAAAGAAGATAAAGATTATAACAAATTATATATTACAAAACCAGTAATCTATAAAAAATCAAAAAGAAAAGAGATTAATGGACTTATAGAAAATAGTATTTTCGAGATTGTCTATATCAATAGTATACTATCAAATATTAGAATCTTCAATTTATAATTTGTTAATAAAATAAAGAATGAAGGTATAAACAAAGTATTCTTTAAATCTTGATTAATTATATAAGTATGGAAAGATTAAGGTAAAGGTATTATATTAATATAGTTATCTATAATTCAATATATCAGTTAATATATTATGCTAATAGTAATAGTAATTCTAAGTAATAGTAATAAGGATATTAATATGTATATTTGGGATATTATATAGGTGTATATTTAATCAACAATTAATCTGATTAGAAAGTTCTTTACTTATTTATTGATCGAAATGGATATACTAGAAGGTTCTATTTTAAAGGTTATACAATCCCTTTATAGTGTTCTTGAAGCAGATAACTATTAGTTTAATATATACTATAAACACTACACTAATATATTAGGTATATTATAATCAACCTACAATCTATATCTATTATATATAATAAAAGATAATCTAAGTTTTATAATTATTGGACTTTAGATAGACAATATACTAATAGTAGTAGATATAGTATTCGCGGAATAAAAACAATCCGAACTCAATAAAGCTAAATTATTTACTAAAGATTATAAAACACTTACTATTACAAAATCCTTTAAGTTCAATAATAGTTTGATTACTCAAAATAATAATGGTTCGATATACTTTAACCAAAAGAAACAATATAAGAATCTATAATTTATTAAATCAGAATCTATAGATATATACGGAATACAAGGAAAAGTCAGAAAAGTAGTGATAGTAAAGGATCTGTTACGCGACGTATATCGATCGTCGTCCGATCGGGCTAGTATAGTACTAAGCTCGAGCCGATTATATATAATAATTGTGTACACACTCTCTTTAGATTTATAACTTTTAATTCTAAAATTGATTTCTAAAATGTATTAGGTTTTTCATATTATTAAAAGCTTCTCTAAATAAGAAATAGAGTAATATATACATATACTTATATATATCACATACTCTATATACTCCTAGCTCAGCTTATTATCTACTCTCTCATATACTTATAAACCTCTGGTTAGATTCTTTAATATTATCTTTATTTTCTTAGCTATAGATTTAGATTCGATAAACTTTGCAATTGGAAAGCTTTGTAGTGAAATGACTCATCAACAGAATAAAATCGTTTTTCTATGTTTTTTAATCTTCGAATATTACTTCTCAGTTTCGATTTCTATATGACCAAAACCCTCTCTCCCTAATCTAGAAAAGTTTAATAATAGTTTCTAAAAGTTTGATATATAATTACCTTCGATTAGGGCAAAATTATAAGTAAATTGTGAAGAACCCGATGCACTCCAGAGATCAACCTTAGAATTAAAAGCTACAGATCTAAAGAGAGTGTGTATACAATTATTATATACAATCGATTTGAGTTTAATGCTATATTAGTCCGATCGAACAACGATTGATATATGTTGTATAATATTATCCTCCCCTTTTATAAAATTCACTTCGAATTTGTTTTATAAAGAAAGATATAAATTGAAAATGATTATTGATTATTAAGAAATTCCTAATACGCATTATTCATTCTTATTAATTCCTAAATCTTTACTACCGATTCTGTTTCCTCCAATTGTTCTTTAAAGTATCAACTATTAATTATTTTACTTAAATCTTTATCCTCTTCTAAGTCATAGGTTTTTTCCGATCCGGGAAAAGCGGGGTCTTATTGTTCTCGAACTTCTTGATACAGATCAAAATAGCAGACATATATCCAATAAAAGGCACTTCCATATTATATATACTTATTTTCTTTTCAAAGATATATTCTTTTGGTAGGGGTGAATTCTGGTGTATATAGATATAAATATATAAGAATAGAATCTTTTTTAATAGATGGATTATTAAAGATATTAAAAAAGCTAATAATATTGAGATTACTAATATCTATTAGATTTGGGTTTTAAGAATGAGATAGATTCTGTAATATTTATAGAACATTGAAATAGAGTAGATTGCTAAATCTATTTATTATATATACAATTAGTTATTGTATTATTTAAATAAAGTTGAAATATAAGTAGAGAAGAATAAGTTATTAAATAAAACGATTTCTAAATATAATATTGAGTCTATTATAGAAAGTCGAGATCTTATTCGAATTGAGCTAATTCTGTTTGTATATTTCATAAAGAGTATATTCGAACTTTGTAATATAAATATATAGAGAATCAGTTTCTTGTTTAAGAATATATAGCTTATTTTCAACTTCCTAAACTTTATTCGGATTATTATAAACATATATGAGTTGATTCAAGTTGTAGTATAATTGAAAGAAATATTCTAATCGAAAGAAAAAAGCTGAGGTAGAATTATAGCTTGTATCTAGAATTCAAGATTTAGGTATATATAATAGAATTAAACTATAGAGTTATCGATCGCTGTACTGTCTATTTGTAATTTTGCTTTAATCGAGGGTAATCATATATCAAACTTTTGGAAACTATCACTAAACTTTTTTGGATTAGGGAGAAAGGGTTTCGGATGTATAGGGGTCGAAACTGGGAAGCGATATTTGAGGATTAGGAAGCGTAAGAAAACGATTTCATTCTTCTAACGAATTACTTTGCTGTGAAGCTTTTCAATCGCAAAGTTTATCGAATCTAAATCTATAGCTAAGAATGTAAAGAATAAGAAATTAAAGACAATACCAAAAAATCTAATCAGAGGTCTATAAGTATACAAAAGAGCAGACAATAAGTCGAGCCAGAAGTATACAAAGTATATGATATATATGAGTATATATATATATTATTTTATTTTTTATCTAAAGGAGTTTTTAATAATATAAAAAACCCGATATACTTTAGAGATCAATCTTAGAATTAAAAGCTATAGATCTAAAAAGAGCGTGTATACAACTATTATATATAATTAACTCGAGCTTAATACCGTACTAGCCCGATCGGACGACGATCGACATACGTCGCATAATATAAATGATATAGCGATTAATAATTCTACAATTCAATTCTACTATATTTATCTAAATCTCGAATTCTAAATATAAACTATAATTCTATCTTAACTCTTTTCTTTTGATTAGAATATTTCTCTTAACTATACTATAATCTTAAATCAACTTATATATATCTATAACAACCCAAATAAAATTCAGAAAATCAAAAACAAACTATACACTCTTAAACAAGGAATTGATTCTCTATTTACTTATATTACAAAATTCAAATATACTCTTTACAAAATATACAAACAAATTTAATTCGATTTGAATAAGATTTCGATTTTCTGTAATAAATTCAATACTATATTTAAAAATCATCTTACTCAACAATTTACTCTTCCCTATTTATATTCCAATTTTATTCAAATAATATAATAACTAGTTATATATATAGTAAATAGATTTAATAATTCGCTCTACTTCAACACTCTACAAATATTATAGAATTTATCCCATTCTCAAAACCCAAACCCAATAGATATTAACAATCTCAATATTATTAGCTCTTATAATATCTTTAATAATCCACCTATCAAAGAAAGCTCTACTCCTACACATCCACATCTACACACACCAGAATTCATTTCTACCGAAAGAATATATCTTTAAAAAGAAAATAAGTATATACAATATAGAAATACTTTTTATTAAATACATACCTATCATTTTAATCCGCATCAAAGAATTCGAAAACAATAAAACCCCACTATTCCCGAATCAAAAGAAATCTATAATTCAAAAAAGAATAAAGATTTAAATAAGATAATTAATAATCAATAGTTTGAAAAACAATTAAAGGAAACAGAATCAATAATAAAGGTGTAGGAACTAATAAGAATAAACAATATATATCAGGAATTTCTTAATAATCAATAATCATTTTCAATTTATATCTTTCTTTATAAAGCAAATTCGAAGCAAACTCTATAAAAGGAAGGAATAATATTACACAACATATATCAATTATTATCCGATTGGGCTAATACAGCACTAAGCTTGAGCCAATTGTATATAATAGTTATATATACACTCTCTTTAGATCTATAGCTTTTAATTCTAAGGTTGATCTCTAAAGTGTATTGGGTTCTTCATAGAATTAATATATTACTTAGTATATATGAAGTATATATATAGTAACAATGTATTAACTGGAAGCAATCTTTGATTTGTTATATATAATACAAACTATGAACCTGAAGGAGGATAATATGAAATTATTTAATAAATGTATTTAATAATAAATCGATAATTCTGAGAGAGATCTGAAATTCGTTCTATTAGATATCGATTCTCTTAAATTGGTAGTATTTATAAATATATCCTTTGCTAATAATTAAGATTTATTTTTTTAGATTGAACATATTATAATATTAATAGATAAAAACAATAGATCGAATACTATATATTAGTTATTTATCAAATATAAATAAATTATAAGAAATTTATTAATATTAGAACTTTATAGAATGGTTTTAGGGTTTGATATTAATATAATAATAAAAAGTATAATCAATAATATCTTTATATAACACAAGATTCTATTAATTATATATATTGATTCAAAATCACTTTATAATTGTTTTACAAAGCTTAGTATTATTAATAAAAAGAGCTTAATAATCGATGTTATAATTATCTAATAGGTATATAAGAATAGAGAGATTATAGAAATTAAATAAATTGATAGAGAATCTAATCCTACCAATGTAATAATTAAATCAAAACCCTATTAAGTATTCAAAAACCTAATTAACAATAATAATATCAAAATCAAGATAATAGAATAGATTGAAAAAGATTAAAGTATTAGTAAGAAGGGAAAGGAAGAAGAAGAGATAAAAAGGTTGGATATAAGAAAGGACAATTAAAAGGCATAAGTTCAATAATCTTAGAGAGTTATTAGTATTAGGATATGGATTATATAATCACACTAATATCTCGGCACAGCCCTAGCAATTATATTAAACAGATTTTTAGCTTCTTAGTTTAGATCCTTAAGCAATACAACAATATACAACTAAAGCATAGTACTATATTAGCTTCACTATTCCCTAATAGTGATACCAACAAGATAGAATATATTCTAATATATTATAGCTTTTTTTAATAGAATTATAATAATAAAAATACAATATTCTCTAATCTCTATTTGCTCTTTTCAAATATAAATTATTATATTCCTTTTATATATATTTCCCTTTATTTTTAAAAGGCTTTTTATTAATATTATTTTCCCTTTCAATATTCGAAAGATCTTTAATATTAAAACTATTCCTTTCAAGATTATAATTGGATTTGGTTTATAATAATAAAATCCTTAATAAAATTAGTAGAGCTCTTATTGGGCTTGGTATTGTATTTGATTATTCTATATCTATATTCTCAATATTCGAAAGAGATAATAAATCCACTATAGGAGATATTAATTGTCTTTTTTGTCCCCTTTAATCTTGTTATATTCTAAAACCAGGGATTAAGCTTTTATTTTACCTAAATACTTCTAAAGTATATTAGATTTAATATAAACTGATTCTTTTTATTATAAAACTCATTTTTTAATAATCTTATAGAGCTCTGATTTCATTATCTTCTTTTTTTCATTATTACAAGTCTCTTTTTATTATTTTATTTATTTTATATAATAATAATATAAATAATATCTATAAGCTATAAATTCTCGAAGTCTTTTAAATTGAGGAATTCATTTATAATATCTTTTCGAATATACTATTGAAGTATAGATAATAAGGATTTCCAATTATATGAATCGTTTTGCTTTTATATATATTTTAATTGATTTTGTATATAAATCTAAAAGTATATAAATATATTAGAATTATAACTATTTTTAAATTGCTAAGCGAAATACTCTTCTATTATATCAAAAATCACTTTAAAATCTATTATTATTCTTTTTCTATATCCAGATATTATTATATTTGATATTAAGGTAATAGATAATCTATTAATATTTATATAAATAGAAGGATTTCATTATTCAAATTGTTTTCTTTGAATTAATGTTTAGGGGAGAGCTGTATTACGCTTTATTAAGGTTATAAGAAAGTATAGTATATTGAATATAATTTTATTTGATAATATTAGAATAAATTGATTATAAAAGTA